>JAODAL010069323.1:0-16406 GCA_025379985.1 Phyllomedusa bahiana | reverse complement strand
AAACCCAAATTATAGGTAAATGGGGCCACGATGGGGAAAAAAAAAAATGCCTACTTCCTGATCCCCCACCAGTGCTGCTCTGTAACTCCCTGGATCCGCTCCGCTTCACTTCCGGGTTCTTGTCCTGACACATAGGAGAGGCTCTTGCTGCATAGTGAGTAAATGGAGCATCTCCTTTATGGTGGGATGAGAACCCGAAAGTGAAGAGGAGCTGATCGGGGGAGGTACGGCAGTGTCAGGGGTCCGGGAGGTTAGTATCACTTTTATTTTTTCTAGTTTTCCCCACCCTTGCCTCTTTTAAGTATAATTTTATGCAGCCAGACGACCCCTTTTATTGTCGTGGAGAATAAGAGGGTTTGTAGCCTAATCGGCAGAAGTCCCATCTCAATAATGCAGATCTCTTGTTTAATATTCGCAGGCTCTCGAATTCACAACCGGACACCAGCACCAGAAACAACCTGTCCCAGTGGATGTGCAGGCTTCACAACGATGTCAATAAGAAGTTGGGCAAACCTGAGTTTGACTGCTCCAAAGTGGATGAGCGCTGGCGCGACGGCTGGAAGGATGGCTCCTGTGACTGACACACGGATGACTTATTTATTTTTTTCTATTTTCTTACTCTTGGTTGGATGTAAGAGGAGAAACGCACAATCGGTGTAAATTCAGTTTTAGGCTCGAGATTTATCGAGAAATATGTGTGTGTGTGCGTTCTCATTTTTACAGTGCTCATGCCATGACTGTCCTTACATTGACCAATTTCTATGCCCCAAGATATGGGTGAGTGACATAGTGGGCCTCATTTATCAAAACTAATAACAAGACTGTAGTTGTTGCCCATAGCAACCAAGATATATATATAATATATTATATATAATTATATATAGTATTATATAATTTTTAATATATATTATATATTATAATATATTATATATTATTGCAGTTGTTTTTTTGGGATAAAAACTCTTCCCTAAAGTGGATGGGGCATTGTTTTGCCAACTCTTTGTGGGGTCGTATACGGCTTTAAAGAAGGCAACATCCAATGCTTTATTTACATTATTATATGGGTAACTCAATGATTTTCATTACAGTACACCAAGATAGTGTGATATTGTGTATACTTTTGCATAATATAGTTTATAAAGGCAAGGCACGTAAAATATTGATTACACATCCTTACATCACACCTATATATGGGTCAAAGCTTCATCCGGAATCTTATAAGCATCAGCTGATAAACACGGCCAGCGAAGACAGAGAGATAATCCTGAGATCAACACCGTGCACGGGCTGCCCCTTATACAGGTCCAAGCTTCACCAGGAATCTTAACAGCATCATCTATCTATAACATCAGCTTGGAGAAGCGGCCAGCGAAGATAGAGGGATATTCCTGGGATACACGGGGGTGGCGAGGTGTCCCTCTATAGCCCACTGGTCCAGCTACTTCTAACTTCGCAGCAAACTTTCTCAGCTTATATCTTACTTGAAACAAAATCCCGCGTAGCCAAGTGTTATGCTAGCTGACAGATCAGTACTTTTCCCGTATAAGGCCTCACCTCCCTTTGAATAGCCAGTTCTTAAGAGGTTAACCTGGCACTGGAAAAAACCCATGACTTGATGCTGAACACCCTCGAGTCATGAACACCTGGGTTCCCATTATCACTCTCTAACCATGTTGGGTAGTATCTCAGTTACAGCGTTCCAAAAACAATGAGGCCCTGATAACAACCCTCTATGTCAATATGCACTGTTTCTCACTAACATTTACCAGTAGTTAGTAAATTTACAGCTTAAGATCTATTATTCTTAAAAAAAAATACTGACAATATGGATTCCGGATGGTCAATAAATCTCTTAGCACTACAGGCATCTACTAGTCTTTATATCACACGTCATATTTACAGGGCATAATTGCGCTGCAATACGACCAAAGTACGGCCTGCAATTACGGTAAAATCATAGCGCTCATTGAGTGCTATGATTTTACAGCGTATTCCCCAACACGTACTGATCATCAGAAGAAATAAGTGGCATATGACTTCTTCCCGGCGCTTCCCACTTGGCCGGGGAACACGAAAGTGAATGGGCACCAGCACACAGTGCGCACTGGTCAACACATACTTCTAAAACACCCGTCATATAGCGGAGCGCACAGTACACCCTGCTATACGCTGGCAATGAGCTGTGTGAACCCACCCTTATACTGGAGAGGACACTGTTGCCCGCACTCATGAACTGGAGGGAAGGGGGTGGTGTTTGAGGAAGAACCGTCCCGCACTACTCATTCATCATGGTAGCAGAGAGTGACTCCTGCTACACTGTGCATACAGAACAAACTATCATTCACTGTATGAAGGGTAACCAGGACTGTCACTATGTTATTAGGACTCCTTTGAGGATTTACTCCTGCTCATAAAAACCCTGTATAAGGGTTTGTTCACACAGTGTGTTGAGTCTGTGAGCACATACGTTTTTAGATATGTGTTTGGATCTGTCTGTTGGACCCTAAACGGACCAAAATACGGATCTAACAAATAGCAATGTGCTTTTACACTGCTCGCAATGTAAAACACGTATTGGCGTTCAGAGGAGTGATCACTGATGTTTGTCTCATTGCGTCTTCCAGATCCATTCCAAGAATTGTCTTGTTAATTCTTGGTCCGAAAGATGCAGCAGGAGCCCTATAATAAACTATAGTGTGCGATCCTGCTGCACTTGCATGTTGGATGCAAAATCGCTGTGTGAACATACCCTAATTCTTTTACATCCTGTTTTTACTTGGGGGAGCATAAGCAACTGGACAGGTTCACTTTAACTTGTATCAACATAAGCTCTGTGCACTCACTTCAGCTTGTGGTGAACTATGGCATATATATATACATACAGGCAGTCCTCTGACTTCTATCTATCCCCTAGTTACAAACAAAGACTTATGGAGCATGCTGACACTTGTAGTTCCACAGCAAATAGAAGCTGTGGAACGACAAGTGCCAGCATGCCACAGCAGCACATGAGGTGAAATCTTCTTTACAGGGGCACCGACAGCAAAACCAATGTAAAAACCCTTCCCTGCATTATCCAAAACTAAAAACCCCTTTGTGCAAGAGTTACATTTAATGAATATACCTGTTCCAACTTTCATACAAATTCAACTTAAAGGGGTCATCTCACCACAAGGATTGTTTTTTTATATTAAAGATCTTGCAAAAACAAGTCACTTTGCAATATGTGTCCATTAACAGTGTCCTACCTATTCCTAGATATCCCCTCTTGTATGGACTGCATCAGTTCCTCAGGTCTCTATAGCTACAGACCTGTTTGATGTCTCCTGATAGGCTGCCAGCACTGGTCGCTATAACTACAGACCTGTTTGATCTCTCCTGATAGGCTGCCAGACTTTTTTGTATAGCTACAGCCTGGCTCTGCAGTTATAGAAGCCAAAAACACGCCCTGAATTAAAAAGAAACAAGAAAAAGGGACGAGGTGAGAGAATTAATGTAGTGAAACCCCCCAAAAAAACAAACCTACAGTCTCTATCTTGTTCGTAACCCGGGGGACGGCCTGTATAGCACCCAGGGAGCTGAGCTGTAGTATAAAGCATAGGGTAACAGTAGTAATCTAGGTCTGTGGTGAGATAGAGGTTCAATTCCAGACTACCACAGACTCCCATTACACAATGCTCCTATGTCAGAGTCACAGATCAAAGCCAACCTAACGCAGCGAGCGATACCCAGAAGCAACGACGTGTTTTACGATTTACAACTTTCTGCCGGTTGCACTGGATTATCTGTGCGTCACCGGCCGCTCTTTCCTTCTATACAGCTTTTCTGTGCTGCGCGCTGTGACCGCCGCCGATATAATATACACCTATAACGCACAGTATTGCCGGGTGATATCGGAGATCACACACCAGCGGCCTCCTGCCATGTTTCTCCAGCCTTTTTTTTTGTACAACTGTCGTCCTTTCTAACGACCTGGTCCATGAGCTGCTGCATTGTAAATCAGAAAGGGACATCTGTGTTTTGGATTATGTGAATTTCTAAATAAAACCTGTGATTGATGCATTGTGTTCTCTTGATGGAAGCGTCACAAATTGTAGGTTCTATTAGATTTAAAGGGGTATTCCAACCGTATTTGTAGGATGTGTCATTAAAGTCGGGTAGGTGAAGGTTGGGGAAAAAAAAAAGGTGATGTGTACTGTGCGAACCAATATCCATACATTGGATCAGTCTGCAGTTGACTCCAGTATACAGAAGAGGAAAAGTGACCAAATACTACCCGACAAAGTAAAATTGCCATATGTTGCAGCCTCTTCTCCTATAACTCTGTGCTGTTCCTCTGTTATTCCTCCAGCAGCCCCCCCCCCCCCCCCCCCCCCCCCTTCCCCTATAACTCTGTGCTGTTCCTCTGTTATTCCTCCTGCAGCCTCTTCTCCTATAACTCTGTGCGGGTTTCCTCTTTTATTCCCCCTGCAGCTCTTCTCCTATAACTCTGTGCTGTTCCTGTTATTCCTCCTGCAGCCTCTTCTCCTATAACTCTGTGCTGTTCCTCTGTTCTTCCTCCTGCAGCCTCTTCTCCTATAACTCTGTGCTGTTCCTCTTATTCTCCTGAAAGCCTCTTCTCTTATAACTCTGTACTGTTCCTCTGTTATTCCTCCTGCAGCCTCTTCTCCTATAACTCTGTGCTGTTCCTTGTTATTCCTCCTGCAGCCTCTTCTCCTATAACTCTGGCTTTTTCCTCTGTTTTTCCCCTCCTGCAGCCTTTCTCCTATAAACTCTGTGTGTTCCTCTGTTTATTCCCCCTGCAGCCTCTTCCCCTATAACTCTGTGCTGTTCCTCTGTTATTCCTCCTGCAGCCTCTTCTACTAAAACTCTGCGCTGTTCCTCGGTTATTCCTCCTGCAGCCTCTTCTCCTATAACTCTGTGCTGTTCCTCTGTTATTCCTCCTGCAGCCTCTTCTCCTATAACTCTGTGCTGTTCCTCTGTTATCCCTCCTGCAGCCTCTTCTCCTATAACTCTGTGCTGTTCCTCTGTTATTCCTCCTGCGGCCTCTTCTCCTATAACTCTGTGCTGTTCCTCTGTTATTCCTCCTGCAGCCTCTTCTCCTATAACTCTGTGCTGTTCCTCTGTTATTCCTCCTGAAGCCTCTTCTCCTATAACTCTGTGCTGTTCCTGTTATTCCTCCTGGATCCTCTTCTCCTTTTAACTCTTTTGCTGTTCCTCTTTTATTCCTCCTGCAGCCTCTTCTCCTATAACTCTGTGCTGTTCCCTTTCTGTTATTCCTCCTGCAGCCTCTTCTCCTATAACTCTGTGCTGTTCTCTGTTATTCCTCCTGAAGCCTCTTCTCCTATAACTCTGTGCTGTTCCTCTTTTTATTCCTCCTGCAGCCTCTTCTCCTAATAACTCTGTGCTGTTCCTCTGTTATTCCTCCTGCAGCCTTTCCCCTTAACTCTGTGCTTTTTCCTCTGTTATTCCTCCTGCAGGCCTCTTCTCCTATAACTCTGCGCTTTTTCCTCTGTTATTCCTCCTGCACCCTTTTACTATAACTCTGTGCTGTTCCTCTGTTTTTCCTCCTGGACCCTCTTCTCCTATAACTCTGTGCTGTTCCTCTGTTATTCCTCCTGCAGCCTCTTCTCCTAAAACTCTGTGCTGTTCCTCTGTTATTCCCCTGCAGGCCTCTTATCCTATATCTCTGTGCTGTTCCTCTGTTTTTACCTCCTGCAGCCTTTTTCTCCTATAACTCTTTGCTGTTCCTCTGTTATTCCTTCTGCAGCCTCTTCTCCTATAACTCTTTGCTGTTCCTCTGTTATTCCTCCTGCAGCCTCTTCTCCTATAACTCTGTGCTGTTCCTCTGTTATTCCTCCTGCAGCCTCTTCTCCTATAACTCTGTGCTGTTCCTCTGTTATTCCTCCTGCAGCCTCTTCTCCTATAACTCTGTGCTGTTCCTCTTTTTATTCCTCCTGCAGCCTCCTTCTCTATAACTCTGTGCTGTTCCTCTGTTATTCCTCCTGCAGCCTCTTCCCCTGTAACTCTGTGCTGTTCCTCTGTTTATTCCTCCTTGCAGCCTCTTCTCCTATAACTCTGTGCTGTTCCTCTGTTATTCCTCCTGCAGCCTTTTCTCCTATAACTCTGTGCTGTTCCTCTGTTTTTCCTCCTAGAAATGTATTCCTGAATCTGTCAGCTGGGTGTCACCAGTTGGGGGTGTGTCCTGCACAGTCTGACATTGTCCAATCAGATATCACGTGTCTCTTACAGCTTATCACAGCTTTAGTTTAGTCCCCATAGGAAATAATGGGCTTTGTTGCTCATGCTCTGATTGGTTTAGAGCAGAGGTTCCCAACCCTAGTCCTCACGCCCCACCAACAGGTCATGTTTTCTGGCTTTCCTTAGCATTGCACAGGTGATATCATTATTGTCAGTGCATTCTGTGGGAGATCCTGAAATCATGACCTGTTGGTGTGCCTTGAGGACTGGAGTTGGGGAACACTGGTTTAGAGTGATTTTTTTTCTTCCCATAGAGTTTAAGGGGTTTCTGTCACTCCACTGCTGATTGGATGATGCATTAGCCAATAAGATAACGGCTGTATATTTCAATGGAACTTTTCCCGGTCTTCTGTATCCAACTCCTGAAGTAGCGCCGTTCAGGCGAGAAACGCGTTGAGTTACTATTTAAAGTGGTTTTAAGCTTCTTTTATGAAGTTGTTTTAATAAACCTACATATAGCACCTTATATTGCCCCATTGAGGAGGTTTTTCCGGGAACCGTTTTTTCTTGTATTTGTCCGACAAGTCTGGAATGGTGGCCCAAAAAAAGGTGAAGAAGCTGCGACTTCAATCTCTTCATAAGAAGCGTCGGAAAGAGTTTACAAAAAAGTACGAAAAGTGGAAGATTGGAAACAGGAGATTTGGAGCGATGAGATGAAAGTCAATAGACCGGGCTCTGGTGGGGGGAATGGGAAGAATCAAGGGTAAAGGGCGGAAGATCGAGAAGGAAGAACTGTCAGGTTCGGTGGAGGAAGCCTGAGGATATGGGGAGGGGTCACAGCCAAATGTGTTGGATACTTGACCAGGATGGATGGTGACGTCAATGCTGAACTCTATGTGAGGGTCCTACAAGATGGTTATTTCCATCACTCGAGTACTTTTGGGGATGAAAGGACGAAAAGTGTCCGAAGGACAAGACCTGAAGCAGACGTCAAGGTTGGAGAAGGACTGGTTCAGTGACAGTGAAGTAGAGTTGCTGTATTGGCCTCCATAGCCCCCAGACCTCAACCCAATCCAACACTTAGAGCCACATGTATGAGAACTGCATAGGTCTAAAACTCACTTTTTTGCCCATAGTAACCTTTGAAACATGGTATCATTATTCATAGTTTCTATAATATATGGTGATATTATTTATAGGTTCTTTGACATATGGCAGTATTATTTATAGGCTCTATGATATATGGCGGTATTATTTATAGGTTCTATGATATATGGCGGTATTATTTATAGGTTCTATGATATATTGTTTTTTATAGTTCTCTGATATATGGCAGTATTATTTATAGGTTCTGTATTATATGGCAGTATTATTTATAGGTTCTGTATTATATGGCGGTATTATTTATAGGTTCTATGATATATGACGGTATTATTTATAGGTTCTATGATTTATGACGATATTATTTATAGGTTCTATGATATATGGCGGCATTAGTTATAGGTTTCTTTGAAACATGGTATCATTATTCATAGTTCCTATAATATATCGTGGTATTATTTATAGAGTCTATGATATATGGCGGTATTATTTATAGTTCTATGATATATGGCGGTATTAGTTATAGGTTTCTTTGAAACATGGTGGCATTATTTATAGTTTCTGTTATATATGGCAGTATTATTTATAGTTCTATGATATATGGCGGTATTAGTTATAGGTTTCTTTGAAACATGGTACAATTATTCATAGTTTCTGTAATATATTGCGGTATTATTTATAGATTCTATGATATATTGTTTTGTTATAGTCTTCTGATATATGGCGTTACTATTTATACCTTCAATTATCACTACTTTTGCTGCTTCGGTTTCCTGTCATTAGGTGGCGGGGCCCATCTAAATTTGCCACGGGGCTCTATAAATCTAAGTTATATCTAGGTAGATTAGTGTCCCCAAGGAGAATGCAGACTGTCTATGATTGTCTTAAAGTAGCGACTGTAGAAATCTAGAATGTATCCAGAATATAAATGCAGAATTGGCCAGGGGGGCGCCATCCCATAGCTGCTGATGTCTGAGCAGACAACCCCAGCAGCCTGATGTCACGACCACAGCAGAGTCTCCAGACGTGACAGTCCCTTTGACACGTCGTGTTGAGGGCCCCTCCTCATGTCTGCCCTCCCTCCGTGACAATGCAGCTTGAGGAAAAAGGGGTCTAAGCAAAAAGCTCCCGCGTGCGGCCCAGTCCGTGAATCAGCCCCCCCCAGCATGTCTCCGCTTCCCCTCAGTCGCTCCCATCATCATCGAAAGCACCGAATCCACTGCAACACCCGCCTTTTGGGTTAATACAGGATAAGCAAAGTAGTACACAGTGATGCACCCGCAGAATAGTGGTGCAGCTTGGAGTATAATACAGGATGTAAATCAGGATCAGTAAGGATAAGTAATGTATGTACACAGTGCTGCCCAGCAGAAAAGTGAGTGCAGCTCGGAGTTAATTTCAGGATTTTTAATCAGGTCAGTACAGGATAGTAATTATGTCACAGTGACTGCCCCCGAAATAGTGAGTGCAGTCTGGAGTATTAAAAGGATGTAACTCAGGTCAGTACGGATAATAAGTTGTACAGTGACTGCCCCCAGCAAAAAGTGAGTGCAGCTTGGGATAATACAGGATGTAATCAGGATCAGTACAGGATAAGTAAAGTATGTAACAGGACTGACCGCAAATGTGAGGCAGTCTGGGTATAATACAGGATGTAAAATCAGGATCAGTACAGGATAATAATGTATGACACGTGATGCACGAGAATATTTGGTTTAAACTCTGGAGTATAAAAAGGATGTAACTCAGGATCAACAGGGAAAGTAATGTATGTACAGTGACTGCACCAGCAGAATAGTGGGGAGCTTGGGATAATAAGGGTGAAATCAGGATCGTACAGGATAAGTTAGTATGTACAAGTGATGACCAGCAGAAAGTGAGGCAGCTCTGGAGGATATACAGGGTGTAACTAGGATCAGTAAGGATAAGAAAGTATGTACAGTGACTGCCCAGAGAAAAGTGAGTGCAGTCGGAGGATAATAAGGGGTAATCGGATCGTACAGGATAGTAATGTTGTACAAGGGCTGACCAGAGAAAGTGAGGCAGTTGGGTATAATTTCAGGGGTGTAATCAGGGTCAGTAAGGATAATAATGTTGTACAGTGACTGCACCGCAGAAAAAGTGAGTGCAGCTTGGAGGATAATCAGGATGTAAATAGGTCAGTAAGGAAAGAATGTTGTAAAAGTGACTGCACCAGCAGAATATGAGTGCAGCTTGGAGATAATAAGGATGTAATCAGGGTCAGTAAGGATAGGTAATGTATGTACGTGACTGCACCAAGCCCAGAATTAGTGAGCGCAGCTCTGGAGGTAATACAGATGTAACAGGTATCAGTACAGGTTAATAATGTATGTACACAGTGACTGCACCAGCAGAATAGTGAGTGCAGCTCTGGAGTATAATACAGTATGTAACTCAGGATCGGGTACAGGATTAGTTAATGTATGTACAGTTGACTGCCCACAGAAAGAATAGTGAGTGCAGCTCTGGAGGATAATACAGGATGTAACTCAGGATCGGTACAGGATAAGTAATGTATGTACACAGTGACTGTGAAATAGAAAGTAGCCTCAAAGGGGCTATCCTGTCCTTGTGGGGGTTCAAATTATCTTAAAAATAACAAAAGGTTTGCACCCGAGAAAAAACACATCACAACTTGCCTTGCATGCTATGAAAGTGCTTTCTGATTTTATTCAAATATGGTGGCTTTTTATACACTTTCAACAAATTAGTTGATAGAAGCATCACATGTAGCTGGCTGTGAGGGTTATTGGCGCGGCCTTATCTTGACCACTCCTACACTGCTTCAGGAATGTCTGAACACAGGGTGTTACTTCTGACTGGCGCCTTCTTGGAGTACACGACGAACTATACAAAATACTACAGAGCCCATTTATGTTTAACAATTATAACATAAAAGGTATAATAACAGTTTTTACAGGCTGTACTAGTATAAGTGTGTGACCCATATTTTGTATATATAATATGTATATGTGAGGTATTTCTAAACTAAATACATTTAAAATAGAGACACAAAGGATTCACACTTAGATACCTTTGTTCCCATCCACAACAGTCACCCCTTGAGACTTTGTTTCTCATTTTTATCTCTCCTATCCTCTTTCCCTATTCTTTTTCCCCTTTCTTTCTTTTGCGGAAGTATCTCGCCCCACAAGGGGGGCCCCTGTAGTCCCGATACGCCCTAGCTCCCCTACCTTCTATGGTTAATTCAAGACGGCGGGAGGGGGGGGGGTTAATGATTTTCCGGGAGCACTTCTGATTTTAAGGGTCTCTCATGGAATAGTGTCTTATTGCCACATCACGTAGGTGTAGGTTTTGGACAGCTGAAGGCTGTGGGATTGTCCGTCATCATAGGGGCCCATGCCATTGAACTTTTCTAAAAAAGGGAGTATTTGGGTCCAAGCCTCCAAATATTTCCCAAAACAAGGGAGAACACAACAGACAATTAAGAAATATTAGCAGCACAATAAATATGGCAATCCTATCGGGGGCAAGCACCCTGCCCCCCTTTAAACCATAAGTACCCACGCTCCCAGATGATCTATGCCTATTACTTTTAATTCTTCTGAAGATCATCTAGCTTTCAAAATGGCCCAGGACCTTCCCATTCGGTCCTGTTTTATTGGCAGAACGTTTCTTCAATCATTTTCACACTCCCCTTCTCCCCCAAACACCATGCCAGGCTATGGTTCTCCAGGCTCAGCAGAGGTTGGGCCCACCTGATCTGCCAGCCCCTGTAGGGCTCTTGGTGTAATTCAAAAAAACCCAGGTTGTAAAAGTAATTTTCCAAATCAATTCTTTTTAACAGTGAATCGGTACAGAGATTAAAAACAGCGGCCCCCTGGTTTCCCTTGCCAAACCATCAGGGACCCCCTTGGGGCCTCCAATCATCAAAAAACACTGGGGGTCGAAGCTCCCTTTGGGAGGTTTTCCTTCCCTCCTGGCCCCTCACTGTGTCACTACTCTGACCCCTCAACTAATATAGGACCCCAGGACATATATGCCCCATCTTCTGCTGAGGGTTTTCAATACTAGCTTTGGGGGGCAGCTTTTCCTGGTACCCCCTGTTCTCGACAGGTTTCCCAAAATTTGTAACCTCATCCTAGTGATAGGGGTTTTTTCCCCCGTTTGTTTTTCCTATTTAAGGCAGTCCGTCTATACCCCCAGTCTTTCCCTTTTTCCCCCAACCCACAGCCCCCCCAAAAACCAAGGGGTCCCCAGTACTCCCCCATCACACAAAAATATATATGGGTTTTGACCAAAAAAAAGAAAACATAACTATTTTTACATAGTAAAAAAAGCATCTGCCTCACCCCCCGGGGGGTCTGAAAGCGATCTTGCAGTGTGAAAACTTTGGAATTCAGGGGGGCTTTCCCCCCTGACGGGGTTGTGGTCGTGGTCAGCAGAAGGGTACGGCCCTCAAACCTTTGGGCTTGGGGTTTTTACCCCAAAAAATTTTCTTCACGTAGACCCACCCCTCCAGGCGATTTATAGCAGCAACTTTCTAAGCGGGGAAGGAAGAGAAAACTTAAAAAGCATTAGCAAAAAATTTTTAATCACTGCCCAGCAATAAGAGGTCATAGAATGTTTTGTAGCTACAACTGCGAGGGAAATAAAACCTACCCTTGGGGGCACCCCTAACAGGATCTCATAGGGCGAGAGAGCTAACACCCCGGGGGGCGGTGCCTGACTCTAACCAAGCTATGGGCAGGCTGTTGGCAGGCATACTGTTTCTCTTCCATTTTAAGCGTGTATTTCAGCTGTCTGTGTTTTGGGTCCCCGCCCCATGTGCCCATTGCACTACAGCTGGGTATGCGCCCCCCGTGGCAACAGGGTCGCCTCCCTATCCATATCCCCATCTTCTTTGTTTTCGGGCCCCCCTTCTTTTTCCGCTTTCCTTTTTTTCCCAGGGATTTGTTCCTGCTCTTTCCCGCAATTTCCCTTTTTGGGTTTTGGGGGCGAGTTTTCCTCCTGCACCAAAGACAGCGACTTTTTCTTCCCCCCTTTCTCACCTCTCGGCCTGTTTGGCTCTTGGTAGCCCAAATGTTTCGTCTTCTGTATTCAGCTTCCCCTTCCTTGATTTCATTATAGCCATGTTGGGGCAGCGCATGCTCCTTAGGACCTGAATGGGTTGTCCCGTTAAATGGGGTTCCCCCAGCCGTGAAAATCCTCGGCCTTCCGAAAAGGTCCAACTCATTGGCGACCCCCCAAACATATTTGAGTCCGTATATAAATTTTTCCATTTTGCCCCCCGCCAAATGTCAGCCCGTTTCTTGGGGTGATTTTCAAATGCAACTTCTTGTTTCCCAACACTGCGGGATGTGCTCACGATTTCCCTTGAAAAGTCCCGCATGTCTGCAAAACTGATCCATCCCAAAAAGAACCATATCCGGTTAAATGAAAAGTCCCTCTTTCAGACTTTAAAAACAAACATGGCTTTCTTAGTGACCGGATTCTTTCCCATTCCCTTCACCTCATTCCCCCCTTGAGGGAAGGGGAATAAAAGGGGGCGGTTAAGAACCAAAAGCGCACAGAGTTCGTTATCTGGCAGGAGGAGAGAAAGAAGCCCGAGAGCGTGCTGAGAGAGATGTTTCGGGGAAAATGGGGGGAAGTCACGGGAGCAGAAGGATGAGGGAGTGCCCTACAATCCGCTGTTTTTTTCCCGCAGCACTTGGGCTGCGCTACAGCCTGTAAACTAAGGTCCCCCCTTGCAGTTGGGTCCACTTGCAGATAGTCTAGCTTGTGGTGTTCCTTTCCCTTTTGTTTTTGGGGGGACCATGCCCGGGTTGTTGAGTTCAAGCAAGAAGCGGGGGTTTGGCTTTAAGCTCCAGGGCCCCCATACATCGGCCCCCCATCACAGGGCAGCCCTTATCCCCCAGTCCGCGGCACATTGCCTCGATGCCTTTTTCCACAGACACCGTTCAACGGTAGGTCGACTCAGGCCGAAACCCTCTTCACCTTCTTTATGGGTTTCCAGCAGGCCATCCCCAATGGGGGTCAACTCCGAAAAGTGGCTTCTCAAAGGAAAAAATCCAAAATCAGAGAAATCTTATTATCCATGCATGATATTTCTCCACTGTTTTTTCCCCCCTTTTTCCGATTTAATCAATAGTGTAAGCCTGATCTGAAATCTGTCCCCCAGCCCATTGTTTCTGCTTTTACAACATTTTCAAATTGGGGGGGGCAGCGTGACCTCATCCATTTTTGACGGGTTGAGAGGGGTTCACCACAAAGAGCCCGTCTGAATCACCCCTTTAACCCCTGACAAGGACCATAAATCTTTGAATGCTTGTAGTTTTTGCTTATCTGCGCTATCTCCGTAAAGGGGAAAATTTTCTCAGGGGGCCAGTAAAATTTTACTTTTAAGACAACACTTGACTCGGTGGGAAAAGAACTAAAATGTTCGGGCCTTCGCACCCCCCCCCCCTTGTATTTTTAGGCCCGTAAGATCGGGGGTTGCCATATCCCTTCCCGAGCCCTCCCCACGGTCAGCTGACTGCCCTCCAGTGCTTTCCCGGGTTTTGCTATGTAGTGGGCCATTGGTGCCCCCCACAGAAACCGAAATTTTTTCTCTGGCTTGTCCTATGAGCTCGGCTCTCGTTCTTCCCCCCCTTGTATTCCTCATGCTGTTTAGAGCCCGCTCCCACGTATCTTTCTCCCAATACCATAAGTTCTCCCCCTGTAGGGCGGGGGCCTGGGCCCACATATCCCCATATCTGTGTAATGTAGTAGCCCCAAAGGGGCTATCCGTCCTTGTGGGGGTTCAAATTAAAACTTAAAAATAACAAAAAGGGGCACCCAAAAAACACACAACTGCCTCGCTGCTAGAAAGTGCTTTTGATTTTTTTCACAAAAAGGTGGGGTTTTTTAAAACCCCTTTTCAAATTAGTAATAAGAAACATCAAGTAGCGGGTTAGGGTCATTGGGACTCCATCTATACCACCCTCACAGTTCAGGAATGTCTGACAGGGTGTAACTTCTAAAACAGGCCCATCTTTGGTTACCGACGTCTATACAAACTATTACGGCCCATTTTGTTTAACACATTAATGATAAAAATATACCTACAGTTTTTTACATGCTTTACTAATAAGTATTCCCTATTATGTAAAAAATATATAATTATTGTAAGTATATACGCTAATACATTAAAATAGAGCCCAAAAAGGGATCACACAAATAATCTTTGTTCCCATCCAAAACATTCCCCCCTTGGGGCTTGTTTCATTTTTATCTCCCCCTTTTCCTTTTTCCCCTATTCCTCTTCCCTATTTTTGTCCTTCGGAAGTCCCCCTCGCCCCGATAAGGGGGCCCCGAACCCCTGAACCCCTAGCTCACCCTACACTTCATTCAATTCTTTGAGAGGGGGTTTCCCGGGGGGAGTAGATGATTTCTGGGAGCCTTTGCTAAAGGTCCTCTGGAATAATGTCAAAATGCCAAAAATCACATGGGTCACTTTGGCGCTAAGGCTTGGTAGGTCGCGTCACAGAGGGGCCAGGCCGGGACAACTGTTCATCATAATGGAGTATCTGGTCCACAGCTTTCACAAATAGTTTCCTAAGCAAGGGAGAACACAACAGAAAATTTAGAGGGAAAAAATTAGCAGCACACCAATATGGCAAAAACCTATCTGGGCAAGCATTTTTCCCCCCCCCAACCCTTAAACCCTGAAGTAAACCATGCTCCCAGGGGTGATTTCCTGGGTTTCGCTTTAATTCTTCTAAGTCATCTAGCTTCTAAAGGCCACATGACCTTCCCCTTTCGGTCCCGTATTATTGGATGAACGACAGCAAGTTTCTCCCATCATTTTGCCACTCCCCCCTTCTCAGCCAAAAACCAGTCCAGGGGGCCACCGGGTTTTGCCAGGCTACAGCAGAGGGTTGGGGCCCCCCTGATCTGCAGGCCCTTAGGGCGTTCCCGGGGGTTAAATTTACAAAACTCTGCTGGTTTTAATATATGTAATTTTTCCAATCTACATTCTGTTAACGTGTTTTTTGGGCGAGATTCAAACCCCGCGGCCACTTGGTCCCCTTTTCCCCTTAAAAACCCTCAGGGGCCCCCCGGGCCCTATAGCACAATATAACTGGGGTCGAAGCGCCTTTGGGGGGGCTTTCCTTCTCCCCCCCGGGGTTCCCGGGCACTATCTTCTACCCCTCACCAATATATAGGCCCCCAGGCAAATGCCCCATCAGTTGCTGAGGGTCTTCATATTTTCGTTGGGACATACTTTTCCGTACCCCGTTTCCGACAGGTTCCAGTTTTGTCAACCTTATTTTGGGAAGTAGGGTTTTCCCTGTTTATCTTTCCTATTTTAAAGGGCCTCTGGGCTATTTTCCCCCCTCATTCCCCGGTTTTAACCCACGCACCCCCGGGTAGCAAAGGGGCCCCCAAAAATCATCGGTCAACACAAGTATAACACCTTTCAGCAGAAATTTCCATTTTAAAAGTTTGCATGTAAGGGAACCTCGGGCAACATACTACATCACAAAAGTCAAAAGAATTGTGGGTACATAGCACGGATGAGTTAAACCAAGGTAACCAACCCTCTCTCCTTGGGATGGCCACTGACGGGTTTTCCCAAGTTAAACAACATAGCTACTTAAATCGTAAAGCACCCCTTTCCCCCGTGGGGGTCGTTTACCAACATTGGGGGGTTCACCCGTTTGCCCCGGGAAATTTTAAATTACATTGGGGGGGAAAATGTATCGGGGCCCATTAGAAACTGGTAGACCGGGGGTTTTGGGTCAGATTTTTATTTTGTTTTCCCAACAATTCTGAAAAACAAAAAATTTTCCCCTATTTGTATGAACTGCAAAAAAAGTAAACGCAGGCGCGTAGAGAAGAGGGGGAAAAGAAGTAGTCCAATTTAGGGAGCTTTAAGTACACTTTATTGGTCCCTTGTCCTGGGGGGAAAAACTCTGGGATTGCATTAGCCAAAACTTCAGTTTTATTTTTTCCCTGAAACAAACTTAAGGGAAAAGGGAGACAATAGCTGGAGGTCACACTTTTAGGAAACAGATAACAAGTGGGCCATCCGAGCCCTCTTCTTCTTCATATTTTCTCTCATTTTCCCCCAAAAAAGG
>JAODAL010069322.1:0-16406 GCA_025379985.1 Phyllomedusa bahiana | reverse complement strand
AAACAGAGGCCAGAAAACCTCCCATAAAGCATGGGTCTGTCCTGTTAAAAGGCTCCTATGGCCATGAAGCTGCTGTAAAGATTCTCAAAATGCTGTAACAGCAGCTGGAAATGGCCGCCCCCTTAATTCTATACAGATAATAGAATAAAAAAATCAAAAAAATAAAAAAAAAAAAACGGTGAAGAAGAAAAAAAAGTAAAGTAATTGGATTTAATTAGTAAAAAAAAAATATGGCGCTGGATTCCCTTAATTTGGTGGGGGAAATTTTTTGGGGTTTTGCCTCATTTTTTGTGTGTGTAAAACCCGGGGGGGCCCCCACGGGCCCGCGGCACAGGGCCCCGATTTCCGGGTCCTTTTGCGTATTTTCAGCACTGTTTCCTTGCACATTCAGTGCCCCTTTTTTGTTGTTGCAGGGGTACCGAAGGTGCAGAAAACCCGGGTTGTCAACCTCCCTCCACAGAGACCAGTTCCGCGATGAGGCCTGTCTGCTGCGAGCGCGCTTCGATGAAAGGATGAAAGGACCGGGAAAAGGGCCACCCTGAGCTAAAGGCGGTGAAGAGGAGTTTTCCTGCGCAAACCCCCACCCTAACTTCCCAGACCCCCCGGGGGAGGAAAACTCCTACGAGAGAACGTTTGAAAAAGGTCAGTGTGACTGGGGCCGGGTCAGTCGTTCCCACTGCAGAGGGATTGGATATCGGGACAGCCCCTTTCCGTGTGATGAGAACCCGACACTGAGCATCCTGATCCTGGGGACCCCCAATAACCGGCTTTTAAATTGGGGGCAACCTGGGGGAGCAGGCACTCAGTGTTCTATCCACACAAGGCTGAATTACTGCAAAAACAATCCGCAGTGAAATCTGCTCCAAATTGTGCAGATTATGGAAAAGTGGGGAAAAAAATCAGTGGATTTTAAAATACGCAGTTGTGGATTTTACTGCAGATTCACCCACAGGAAAAAAATCTGCAACAGTCGCTTGTGGGTTTTGACTTACCCCTCGAAGACAATAAAGAAATCCTAAACTGATCCACACGCATTCTACAAGAGCCACCCTGCATGTCTCAAGGCTGTGGAGTCAGAGCCCATTTTTGGGGAGTCTTTTAAAAAAATTTGGACCGTTCCCAAAAATATATAATAATTGGCCCCAGTTGGGTTCGTTGCAAAAGCAAGAAAAATTGGGGTCCGGCCGGTGCACTGCTCCCAAAATTTTCCAGCCTAAACACATGAAAGTGAAAATTAAAGACATGGAGAAAGGCAAAGCGTTCCCCGGGGGAAAAGATTCTGCCCCCAGGGGCAAACAATTGACCAGATTTCGGTAAAAATTTTCCCTTTTGTTTTCCCAAAAAATAGAAGTTTTTAAAGGGGGCCGTATACACGCCCCGGGAAACAAATACTGGTCGGTTATCTAAACCGGTATTTAAACTTTTTTCGCCCGCCCGCCCCCCGGCCCCGCGGGGGGGCGCCTTTTCTCCGCATTACTCCAAAAACCCGAAGGGAAGAATGAACATGTTCTATTTTTTGGGCCCGCCCCGAGGGGCCAACCGGGTTGGCAGGGGGGAATAGCTTTGTGGTTTTTCCATGAGGCCGTTTTTAGAGTATATAAAATATAATATATATATATATTATGTAAAAAAATGTATATATATATTATATATAAAAATATATATAAAAAAATTTATATAAAAAATTATATATAATTATGTATATTTCTGTATATCCCATACAAGCTAACATAAAGTGGGCCCTTTTAAAGTTCAGTAGGCCTTTGCCTTTATCGGGCATTCCTGGGATGGGTTTCGGGATTTCAAGTTCTGTTTTACATATGTGAAGGGGAAAAACATATAGGAACATTCCTTCCTAAACGGGAAATGCAGAGAAATCACGTCCTACCGAAAAACAAAAGGGGGGTTTTTAAAAAGCAAGACCATTAGACTCTGCCTTTTACAAGGTGTTTACCCCAAAAGAAACTTCTTTGCATTTCAAAAAAGAAGGGTTGGGTTTTTTTTCCCTCAGCAAAGTTAACTGAACTGTTTAAATTTGTTTTACATAAGCCAAATTTAAAAACTTTTCATTTGCCCAATGGTGGAAAAACTGAAAAAGAAATGAAAGAAATATTAAGAGTGGGCAATGGGTTAAAGGGTGACTGGAGGTAACATTTTCCCCGGGGCACAACCCCATGCAATGTATGCCATCCTTTCTACAAATTCCCAAGGGGGATACTGGGTGTGCAAGGGTGTGTTACACTGCACAAATTTTGAAGCCCCAACCTGGATCCCAAAAGACAAGTGGCGACACCCAGAATCCATTGCCCCGCCTTTTGGGAAACGACCGGGTTCCCCACTGAACAATCACTCCCCAGGTGAAAATTGCTGGGGGGGTAGTAGCATGGGGGGGGCCGGGGAAAATAAAAGGGGCTAGATGGGGGAAACATTAAAAAAGAAGGGGAGAAAGAGTTTGGGAGGGTAGTCCTAAAAAGGTTTCCCCCCCCAAAAAATTTGCAAGATTGGCGGAAAAAGGGGGATGTCGGGTTTTCGAAATAGCATTGCGCAGCAAGACACACCCCTTCTGCTCCAGTAAAGGGGGAAAATGGTTTTTGCGGGTCCGGGCTAGACAGGGGGCAATTATTTGGGGGACTCCATTAAAGAAGAGACGGGGAATCTGCCCCCAAAAAACCGGGATCTTGGGAACAGTGTTTGTTTCCCGGGGCCCCCGGGTTCGACATATCGGGGGGATCGGGTTGACAAAATTGCGGGTTTGGGGCGGGTGAGAATCCACCCTTCATGGTCCAATTGTTAGAGGTAGGTGGAGTTCCTTAAAAAAATTTAAATTTTCAGGGACTTGGCCAAAAGCTCAGGGAAGGGACCTCCAATAAATTTTTTCAAAAAATTACCTTTTCCAAACACCACCCCAAAGAGGCAGCTGGAGATCAGAGAGGTAAATAAGGGGGTTTCAAAAATTTGGGTGTAAAAAAGAGGGATTTGGGTTTTTGGAAAAACGGGGCCCTCCCTTTCTGTATTGGCTAAAAGACCTATGCTAGGGATGGGTTTTGCACCTAAATGGGGAGGGGGCACTTTTATTGGGGGAAAAAAGGGGCCCGGGAATTGGAGGAAATTAAAACCCTGGGGGACTGGGGGGGGGGAAACTACAATATACATCGAGATAGTGAAGATAGAGACTGGGAATTGGGAATAAATCAGGGGGTGGAGTGGAGGGGGGGTGTAAAATAGATAAAAAAAACAGGGAAAAAGGAATAAAAACTGAAAAATCTAAAAATTTGCATGCTGACCAATGCCAAGTCTACCAAAAAAAATAAATTAACTAAAAATTATTAATAGCGAAGAAAAATGACATTGGGGGAAAATTTAAGACATGGCTGGACGAGAGTTCGACTGGGCGTTAACTTGCGGGGTTTACAGCCCCTTTTTAAGAAAGGATCGAAAAACCCCGGAAAGGGGGGGGGTGTCTGCCCTCTTGTAAAATCCTGTCTGAAAAAAACACTGCAGGAAGATATAGGTACATTTTAAGGACATGGGGAATCTTTAAAAGGGGTTAAATAAACTTTGGGGAACAATAACAATAAAATACTAATAGGGGTCTGCTATGGGCCCCCCAAAATATAACAAAACCCCATGGAAAGAAACTCCTCAGGCAAATAGATGGGGCCCGGTTTAATAAAGAATGGGGTTAAAAATTTGGGGCGTTTTTAACTATGAGACATAAATTTGGGAATCCTGAAACCTGTACTCTCATAAAGGAAACAGGTTTTTGTCATAACTAATTTTAAATTACCTTTCCAAAGGGTGCGGGAAAACCGACTAGAAAAAGGGCCCCTTCTAGACCTAAAATTAATTTAAAGACCTGACAGAAGTAACAAAGGTTCGGGTTGAGGGGCACCTAGGGAATAGTAAACCATAAAAAAAAAATTTTTCCGTTTATCCTTCAAAAGAGTTTTTTTTTTAAAGGACCACAAAAAAAAAGGAATTTTTGGGAAGGCTAATTTTATTCTGCTTGGGGACCCAAAAAACCGATTACTGGGAAAAGGGGTTTTAAAAAAATTTGGCAGAACAAATAAAAAAAGGGGGATTTTTTTTTAAAAACACCTGGGCCCTACCACTGTGAGAGGTACATCCCTTATGGTAAAAAAAAAAAATTTAAAAAAACGGGAAAAACCCAAAAATGTGGAAAAACAGGGATGTAAAAAAGCAATAAAAAAAAAAAGAAAGCGTTTCAACCTACTAAAACAGGGGGGAAAGTGAAAAAGGCCAAAGAACAAAGGGAAAAAAATAAATGTGAAAAAATAAAATAAAGGAAGCAAAGCTGGAAACGGAAAGACAAAAGGGCTATAAAAGTAAAACTAACCCCCAAAATTTTTTTTTAACTATATAAAAGTTTAAAAAAATTTAAAACCCGAAAATGTTGGCCCTTTTTAAAAATACTGAGGGAAAAGACATAGAAGGGGGGATGAGAAAAAAAAGCAAATGTAAAATTAAAAAACTTTTTTTTTCCACGTATTTTCCAGGAGGGTGAAGCTTTTCCTTTTGAACAGAGAGATGTGGAAACCCAAATTAAAAGTGTCTTGTTTTTACCCAAGAAGAAGTGCAGCCCGTCTTAGGAAGATTAAAATAGACAAATCCCCAGGTCCCAGATGGCATACCCCCCACGTGTCCCCAAGAGAGTTAAAGGGTGGGCATAAAATAGCCCCCCATTCTTAAAATTCAAGGACCCAAATAACGGGGGATGCCCCAAAAGGGTTTTGGGGCATAGCAAATGGGTGCCAATATTCAAAAAAGGGGGGCAAAAAATGGAAACCAGGGAAACCCATGGCCCGTAAGCTTAACCTCTGTTGTAGGGAAAATGTTTGAATTTTCCCCCAGCGATGCTATCCCCGGAGTATCTCAAATAAAAAAAATGTTTTAACGCCCCTTCCAGCATGGTTTAAATGAAGGATCCGGGGCCTGTCAACCAATCTCATCAGCTTCTATTTAGGAAGGGCAGTGCAAACTGGATCGGGTGAAGGGACTGGAAAAACTATATCTGATTTTTCTTAAACAATTTTTTTTCTTTGCCACAAAAAAGGTTTGGGAAATAAAATGAAAAATGGGTTGGAAAAT
This sequence comes from Phyllomedusa bahiana, assembly GCA_025379985.1. Lineage (NCBI taxonomy): Eukaryota > Metazoa > Chordata > Amphibia > Anura > Hylidae > Phyllomedusa > Phyllomedusa bahiana. The sequence continues at coordinate 11,297 of JAODAL010069322.1, read as the reverse complement.
GGGGGGAAAATTTGTGCAAGTGGGAAAATAAAATGCTCACTGATAGAAAACAAAGGGGAGAAAAAACGGTACATTTCTCAACTGGATCGCTGTTAAATAGTGGGGTACCACAAGGGTTGTAATTTGGGGCCCCATCCTCTTTTAAAATTTTCATTAAATGAAACTTTCACAAAGGGGTTTTCACAGTACAAAAACGATCTTTGCAGGGGCGATACCAAAACTCTGTAAAAATAATCAACACAATAGAGGGTAATATGTTATTACAAAGGGAAACTGGGGGGTAAATTTTGGGGGCCCGGGCAGGGAAATGGGAGATTAGGGTTTTTAAAACTATAAAAGCAAGGTTTTGCACAGGGGGGAAAAAAATCCCTTACATGATTACATGGGTTTAAAAAAAAAAACACGGGAAAAATTTACAAGGGGAAGACTTGGGAATCCTGGGTGGACAGTAAACTAATTGTACAGCCAGTGTCAGGCAGCAGCACCAAAGCAAATAGGAAACATGGGTGCAATTTAAAAAGGGGGATAGATGCACATTATGAAAAATTATTCCCCCCCATTATACAATTTACTGGTTAGAAAAAAAACCCGGGAAAAATTTTGGACTTTTGGGGCCCCGTGCACAGAAAGCATTGTTGAAACTTGAAAAAGGGACAAAGCGGGCAACAAAAATAATAAAAGGGCGGGTTGGACTTAAAAGTAAAAACAGAAAGATTGGCAAAAATTGGGGGTTAAATTTTGTTTAAGAAAAACCGGGTTCGGGGGGGCAAAAAAAATATGTTTAAAAAAACAAAGGTCAATAAGAATCTCTCCCAAGATTTATTTATACCCAGGGGTGTAAAATAGAACAAGGGGGCATCCTCTACGTCCCTTTAGGAACGAAAGTTTCTACATAAACATGAAAAAAATCTTTACTGTTTGGGGCATTAACTTTTGGAATTCTTCCCGCCAGAGGGACCCTTTTTCATGGTGAATTCAAAAACAAAATTTTTAAAAGGGTTTGGGGTGATTTCTGGGCGTAATAATATCCCAAATTTTCATTTACTAGGAAATTAGGAGAGGGGGGCATTGATCCCGGGGTTTTTTTTGAATTTCCAGATTGGAGTTTGGGAAGGAATTTTTCCCCCAAAATTAAAGGGCAATTGGTTCTAAACCCCTTGGGGGTTTTTTGGGCCCTTTCCCCTTGGGTCAACACTTTTGCACAACAGGCTGAACAAAATGGACGACTTTCCCTTTTTTTAACCCTTTCAAACTATGGGAAAATATGTAAGAATTTAAAAGGGCATTCAACCCCCAAAAAATTTCGGGAAAAAAAGGCCCAGGTTTATTGGTACTTTTGGGAACGAAAAACTGAAATAAAGGGTTCAACCCCCTAGAAAAACCCCGGGCCCTTTTTGACCTGGAAAATTTTCCTTGGGGGTGGTGAAAAGTGGACCCCGTGCTAAGCCTTTTTTTATAAGGGGAAAAGGGGCGGTACAAACTTCAATGACCCCCATGATCCAAAATTAAAAAACACCCTGTTAAAAGTTTTTTAAACCCGGGTTTTTTAGACGTTTTTAAAAAACCAAAAAACCGTCTGAAAAAACGGGGGAAAACCCGTTCCTGGGGACCTGGCCTAAGGTTTTTATCAAACCGGAAATGTGCATGATGCCCAACCCTTCCCATACCCCCCAACTGGTAGAGATTTGCCCCGTGGTTCACGCTTTGCAAACCAAAACCCAATTTAAGGGGGAGAGGGGCCGTTTTTCTACCTTAAAAAAAAGAATCAGAAAGGGGAGGTTTTATCTAGAAGGGGGAATCGATTGGGGGGATAATATTTCCCCCAAACCCAAAATTTATTTCCCCCACAAATGTTGTTCAGAATGGTTTTTTTTTGAAAACATTTTTTTTTTTTTCCACATACTTTTTGCGTTTTGGGACAAATTTAAAAAATTTAAAAAAAAAAAATGTTTTTTGTTCTAAAATCATATCCAAAAAAAAATAATTTTTCCTGAGAAGCAAAACTTTTCAAAACCTTTTGACCCCCGGCATCCACTACAGCTTTTTAATGTGAGACTCCCCATTTAATCTTCTTTGGGGATCTCATACATAACTTTTACTGCAGCTATTTAAACATCTGCTTATTTTTTCCCAATTTTTGTTTCCCGAAACGCAAATTGGGTTTCTGGTTCGAGCACCAAGGAGAAGATTCCCAAGAAAAGAGAAGCCCCCCAAAAAAACCCGCTCATCGATAGCCCCCGCGACAAGAAAAATTTCCAAAACTGCAACATGTGAGGCCCTGACAGCGGGAAGAATTGGAATGAAGTCCGTCCCCCAAAACCAAGAGTGACCGGCCAGGGGGAAAATCAAAATCAACCCAAATCGCTCATCCAAGAAACAACAGTTTTAAAACCCACAGTGGAGGCGGCACGTAGGCTTTGGGAAGAGATCACAGACTCCATGCAAGCACCGGGCCAAAAACACTTTACACAGGCCGGGGAAAAGGCCCCAAAAAAGGGGAAAAAACCGGCAACTTCAATCTCATCAAAGAAGCCTCGGGAAAGAGTTTGCAAAAAAGTACGAAAAATGGAAGAGGGGAAAAGGGTGATTTGGGAACGAAGAGATAAAAATCTGAGGGGCTAACGGATCGAGAAAATTTAAGAAAAAAAGTTTAGGTTTCGGTGGAGGGAATCTTAGGAATGGGGGTTTACGGCCAAAATGTTGGAATTTTTTACCAGGGTCGATGGTGGAAACCCCAATGCTGATCTATGTGAAAAGGGCCTACAAGATAGTTACTTTCATACACTCGGGACTATGGGAAAGAATAGGCCCACAAAAAGTGTCCAGCAGGACAAAGACCTGAAAACCGGGCGCAAGGTTGGAGAAAGGGAAAGGGTTTTAATGACAATAGGGATGGGGTTGCTAAAAATTTGGGCCCCACATCCCCCCGACCTCAACCCAAACCAACACCTGTGGGTTAAATTGAAGAAAAAAACGTTTTCCCCTAAACCCCGGTCCTGTCTGCACCAAAATTTGGGGAAAGTTAGAAGAGACCAGGGTCAGATTTTGGGCAAGATGGGGTTGAATCTGGGCCAAGCCCAGAAAGGGTTTTAGGCAGTGCTGAAAGCCAAAAGGGGGATTTTCCAAAATACTAACAAAAAACAAAAAATTAAAAATTTTGATTTTTTTGGAGGGGAAACAGGGAACCCAAAAAATTACAGGAAAAAATCGCGAACAAAGCAGATGCAAATACTTGTGGCCCCTTGTTGTAAAACCCCCAAACCAAATTTAAAAGGGGGGGTTTTAAAAAAGTTTTTTCTTCGGTGCAAAGAATTAAAAAAAAAGAAGACCAAAAACAAAACCCTTTTGGGTAGGGTGTTCTGTTTCCCGGGGTAAACTGGAACAAATTTTAATCAAAAGGGGGCCCCCGCACAAGTGACTGCCACAACAGAACATAAACCAAGGCGGGTATCATTTTTTGTCTTTTTAATTTTTTATCATTCCCCCCAAAAGACAAAAAAATTTTGAATTTTGGAACACCCCCTTTTAAAGAATTTTGAACAATGAAAAGGGTCCACACCTCTTCTAAGCACTCATTGACAAGGGTGCTGAGATTAAAAATGCCACAGAATTTTAAAATTGCTCGCCTATTTTTAAAGGAAACCCAACGGTTTTTTTTTTTTGTCCATAAAAACGATAATCTATTTACAAGTTTCTTTTCCTTACTGCTCCTCATAAAATCCAATTTCCTCCAGAGCTGCACTCACTATTTTGCTGGTGCAATTCACTGTACATCATTACTTATCCTGATTTCATCCTTAAAATATCCAAAAGCTCACTCACTATTCTCTTGCAGTCACTGTGTACAACATTACTTATCCTGTAAATGATCCCCGATTTCATCCTTAATATAAATCCAGACTGCACTCACTATTCTGCGGGGCATCATGGACATACATTTCTTATCCGAGTTACATCCCCGGATTATCCTCCCGAGCTGCCTCACTATTTTGCTGGGGCAGTCCCCGTGACATACATTACTTATCCTGTACTTTTCCCGAGTTACATCCTGATTAACTCCAGAGCTCACTCCCCCTATTCGCTGTGCAGTCATGGACATACATTACTTATCCTGTACTGGTCCGATTTACATCCTGTATTATACCCCGAGTGGCTCACTTTCTGCTGGTGCAGTCACTTTGTACATTACATTTTTATCCGAGTTCAATCCGTGTTTGAAAAAATCCATACCAGAAAATTAGTGCACTCTGAGTTTAATACAATGAAACCCCAGAATCATTTACAGGATAAGTAATAAAATTTTTATAGGACCGGCACCAGAATAGTGAGTGCAGCTCTGGAGAAAAAACAGGATGTAACTCAGGTCATACAGGGTAAGTAATTAGACAAGGACCAAAGCAGAATATGAGTGCAGCTCTGAGGAAAATACAGATGTAACTCAGGATCATACAGGGTAAGAATGTATAAAAAAGTGCGCCCAGAAAATGAGTGCAGCTCGGGGGAAAAAAAGGGGTAACTCAGGATCTACAGGATAAAATGATTACAATTACTTACCAGCAGAAAAGTGAGCAGCTCTGGAGTATAATACAGGATTAACCAGGACATACGGGGAAAAAATGCAAATAAAATACTAAACCTTCTATCCAATTTTATTTCCCTTTTCGCAACTTACTGTTACTATGACCCGGCAGCATTTCTCTCATTTTTCCATGTGACAACACTTCCTTTAAAAGTCCGGGTGGGTTTAATTTTTGTCAAATTTTTCCAAAATTTTTCCCAGCAGAGTGTTCACAATTTACGTGCAGAAAAGGGGGACGAACAACTTCAAAAGAGACCCCCGTTTTTTTTTTTTAAATTTACTTCCCTCTTCTTCACCCCTTTGGGACAAATTAAATGCAGAGGCATAACAAATAAAGGTTTTTGTGTATGTCTTTTTAAAGCGTGTAAACCTTTTTTGTCTTCTTTTAAATTTTCTCCTCGGGGTGCCAGAGGGGTGTCGGGAACACGGAACCCTCAGAGAAGGCCATGTCCCCCGGACAAACTTTGCTAAGAAGAGAAAATTGGAAAAAGGGTTTCCGGAAGAGAGCTGGGACAGAGGGGGTAGGCACGCCGGGGTAAATGGGGGAAGTGGGGGGGCCCCCGGGTTACATGTCCGGGCTCTAAATCCAGTTCAGTCATGTCGCTCTATTAAAACCTTAAAGGTTTTTTTTTTTTAAAAAACCTCAAGGAAACCCAATAGTGGAGGGGTGGGGTGGGTATAAAAGGGCTTAAACTTAGTCCTTACCTCCTGTGACGTCTTCCAACCCAAGAGGTAAAATCATGGCCCCAAAGCGGGTTCCTTAAAAGCTCATACATTGTTCTTGTTTTTCTCAGGTTCAGCAAATTATGGAGGAGACCCCACCCGATGGTCCAAAGACTGAAGCATTGCCACCTGCTCGCAGAGAGGAAAACCTTTCCCCCAAACTTTGGGGGATTATGGGGACAAGACCACGTGAAAGGCCCACATAAGAACAGTAGTGCACACTGGCTGACCCGAGTCCACCCTGGCGTGGATGTGACCTGATCAGTATATATTAAATGTCTCTAGACAACTCCGGCCCTGGCTCATGTCTATTTTATTATAAATATGTGGGGGGTGGAAAAGCTGAATGATGTTGAGCAGCACTACAGGGGGCAAATCATCATGAATACACTCCAAACCTCCGATGAGGACGATGCAGCTTTTCCTCACAGCTCTTAGTAGAATAAAAGCCAGTTTTTATTGCTTACATGGTAAAAACTTAAAAAAAGCCCCAAAGACCAAAAAAAGTTGAAACCCCAAAGTGTTTTGGGGAAAAAAAAACCTTAAAATATGTTCACCAGCGTAAAGTGCCGTGAAATAAAACGTGCGGCAAAACACCGGGTTTTTGGGAATTTCATTCGGCCAGTTTTGTACTTTTTTAAAAAAAGCCCCTGGGGGCCGGCCCCCATCCAAATTTCCCCCCAGCATTAAGCGCAGGGGAAAAAGTAAAAGTCCTTCTTTCTCCCGGGGTGTAAAATCAAGGGGGAAAAAAGTCAGGTAATTTGCTCTAAAAAGAGAGCTACCAAATTTCCCCCATTTGCAGGCCAACTTTGGGTGTATTAGAGCAAATTTTGCCCCAAAATATGGAGCGCAAAATTGACATGGGGAACATACCCTTATTCTTTTGCCAGGTTTCCCGGGCTGGAGCTGGCCCCTGCACTCCACCCGCTGCCAAATTTTTTTTCCTCTGAATGTGGAGCGACACTGATTTAAATCACAGCAGGTCCCCCATGCTATACCAATTTTTGGGGTGTTGGGAGCTGTGGATTCCCCGAAAAAACCAAGAATGTAAACCTCAAAGTCTTTGAGGATTTTCCGAGAGTTGGGAAAAAACCCATTCTTTGTCGGGGCGGGAATTAAAAAAAAATTTAAAAAGGGTCATACGTCCCCGGTTTTCTCCCATTTCTTTCCGGTTGGCCCCTCCTTCACCCCGGGGGTTTGTAGATGTGGCCTGTGATTGCTGCAACTGTCATTTGAACTGCACGTTTTTGGGGTTCCACCCCGTTCCCTGTGAATAAACGTTTCCCGCGCAAAACAAGGGGGGTCCAGGAGGATGGAATATTTTTTTCTTTTATATACAGGCATTCCCCGGGTTTAAAAAACAGGATAGGGACGGAGGTTTTTTTTCTTAATTGAATTTTTTGTAAGTCAGAACAGGTATATTTTAAAGTAATTTTCCCGCAAAAAAAAATTTGGGTATGCATGGAAGAATTTTTACATTTGTTTTGCCGCCTTTTTGGGCCCCTTTTTTAGAAGATTTTTACCAAAAGTTCCCGTATCCATGTGCAGCTTTGGGGGATGCTGGCACTTGGTTATCCCTGGGGGGTGACTCTGAAAAGTAACTACGCTCCATAATCCCTGTTTTTTAACTAGGGGAAATGCCTGTAAATACATCCCAAAAAAAATTTTGGGGAAACCCCAAAAAATCTAAAACATTTTTTGTTCTAAAAAATTTGGGTATTTTCAACAGCCCCCTTTTAATTTGATAATTTAAAACTAATAACGATAAATTTCACATTTTTTTAAAATAAAAATAAACCCCCATTTCAAACCGGGAAAAAATTTCTTTGGGCCAACAGTTATTAGATTTTATCAAATTGGGAAAAGGGTGTTTCAAACACCTAAAATTAGAACAAAAAAAAATTTAAAATTAATGGGGTGCCCCCAAAATTTTTCCCTAAGACGTATAATTTATAAATATAATAAGCCCCGACAGAAAAAACAAGCTTTATAACAACTCCGGAACACCCTTTTTATGTTGCAGGGGAAGCAAAAACCCTCACAGGGGGCCCCCTGCCCGTTTTTTTTGCCAAAAAAACACTTTTGCGTGACTGTCATCAATTTTTTTAAAGAACTTGTGTACAACTTTTATATGGGGGGGGAATTTTGGGAAAAGTATTAACTGTAAATGAGAAACAAGGGCACAAGGAAAAGGGGGACAAGACCAAGACGGTTTGGGAAAAATTTGCTTTTTCCAAAAACTTTCGCATAAAACTGACTCAGTATGAACAATGCATGGGTTTTGATACGGGTTTCCCTTTTTAAACGATTTTTTTTTGGTCATTTGAAGGAACAAAAAGAGATTTAAATCCCTCCAGAGCCCCTCATGCAGTAAAAAAGACTTAAACCCCTTTTTTTTTTTTTTTTTTTTTAACAAATTTTTTAAAAATAAAAAAAATTAAAACCTTGTACATTTTTCGGGTAAGGGGGGAAAAAAATTAAAGCTCTTGCCCTTTAAAAAGGGACCCCCAAAAAAAGGGTTTTTGTCCACTTCAAAGTTTAGCTTCACTATGTAGGAAATGGTAATGAAAAACTTTTTCTAAAAACAAAGCTCTGTTTTTTCTTTATGAGCAAGGCATTTTTGGGAAAGGGGCAAAAACCCCACAGCGCCCTCTTTGGATGTTTAAAAAATCCTCAATTTTTCCCTTTTTACCCCCGAGTCCCTTTAGAAAGCAAAAAGGAAATTTTTTTTAAAACCAAGCCTTAAACTCTTTTTTGCAGACAGTTTCTGTATCCCGGGTTTTTTTCCCTCTTTTATTTTCAGTTCGAGCAAGCAAACTTTGGGTGGGGGGGGTGTTTGGGGGGCAAAAAATTTGGGGAAAAAAGGGGAGCACCGAGCCCCGTATTCTCTCTCTGCACTGAAGAGAAAATAAAAATCCTGTCTGAATGCTGTTCATGTCTTTTTCAAAAAAACCCGCCATTTGGGTCCCATTGCCCCTTCACGCTCTTTTTCCGGGGCCCCAAAAAGCCATTAGAAGTGCATTACAAATTTTTTTTCCCCCCCCCCCGCCACCGGGGCTTGCTAGGGGGGCCCCCAAAAAATCCCCGGGGGGCCGGGGGCCCCTTTTGTTAAATTTTTTCAGTAATTCTTTCGGCATACAGCATTTTTTTACGCCCCATTGTGGGAAAATGGGGGCATGGATTTTTACAGAGAAAAAACTGTACCACGTGTCCCCTGATATTTTTTTTCTCCCCAAAAAAAGGTAATCAAAAGTTTTCCCCAGTGAGACTTAAGAATTACCCTAAAAGCGGGCCCCTACCCCAGGCGTAAATTTAACGCAATTCCCCGTGAAGACGAAAACCCACATTACGCTGTTGGGGGAAAATAAACCCCTTTGGGATGTTCACATGGGATACTGCCAAAGTACTATACACGCCTCCCCAAAAGCTGCACGTTTTGGGAATGCGCCCTGTTTTAGGGGGGCCGGGGCCCCCTTCACTACCATAATCCCCGGCACTTTTGCGCCCCGAAGGGAATGACCCTTCCCCTTTCCCCCTCCCCCCCCCATACGAAAACACCCGTATTGTACGCCCGGGGGACAGACATAATTCATAAACTCTCTAAGAAAGCTTAAAAAAACAAAGCAACCCAAAAATGACAGGAAAAAAAAAAAAATTTTATTCAAATAAATTCAACATCAGGTTGTAGTTTACATGTGTAAGGGGGACAGCAGGCAAGGGTTAGGTTTAGTGACGTGAAAGGGGGAAAATTGTGGGCAAATTTGTATACACAGTCAATACACATATACTGTACAAACATACATAAGCATACACAATTTTAATACACATAAAACGCATACACAAATTTATACACAAACCCAAAAAATACACACATGATACACACCCCTACACAAAACCCCACCCTTTTAAAACAAACCCTAGTGGGCCAACCTTTTTAAAGTGGGGAAAAGCAGGAGAGTGTAAGGGGCGGGCGCGCAAACGCGCTTGACAAATCAATTTTCATGAACCCCCGCCCCCTCTTGTTTTGGGACAAACCAAAGCCCCTTAGAAAAAGCCCCACCCCCCTTTACCTAAAAGCATAACAGCCGGAAAAAGCCAGTATGCCCTTAAAGCCTGGGAAATTCCCTCAAAAAGCCCGGGTAATGCCCCTATAGCCCGGTTGGGCCCCCCTAATAAAACAGTAGTGGGCCCCAAAAAACTTAGGGAGTGACCCCTAAAACCAGGTAGTAGCCCCCCTATAGCCAGGTAGTGCCCTCTTGAAACCAAGGGGTGCCCCCTTTTTAACCAGGTTTGTATTTTTTTTTAGCCCGGCAAGGGGGCCCCCCTTTTAGCCAAGTAGTGCCCCCCGTAAAACCCTTTTTCCCCTTTTTAGTCGGTAGATGCCCCCAATAGCTAATAAAAAAAAAAAAGTACCCCCCGCCTCACCAGGGTCCCTGAAGGGGCGTCCACTCCCGAAAGATCTTTCCCCAAGCGTCGCAGTGAAGAGTTTCCTCCGTGCGTCACGTCCCCCCGCGACGCTGATCTGTATTACAAACTCCAACCCCCCCCGCTGTACCCTACAGGGGAGAAGGGGGAGGGGAACGACCCTTTCCCCTCCTCCCGTACGGGGGAGCTTCCACGGGGCTGGGAGCAAAGACTTTAATGCGGCGGGGGCCACAAAAAGTCAGTGAGACTCGCCGGGGGGAGTGAGCTTCACCCCCCCCGTAAAAGTGGCCCCCGGGGGCGTCCCCGGTCATTTAAAAAAACTCGGGTCCTGCGGGGGCGGGAGGTTCGCCTACTCTGCTGGGTGGTGGGGGGGGGGGGGACCCCCCCTTAGCGGGGCCCCCCCCCAAAAGCGGGAAAATTGGCAAAGTATGAAAAAACACCCCCCGTATAATGCACATTATACACACACACACACATTAAAAAATGCCATAAAAAAATATATATAAAAATATATAAATATAAAATATTGAAATTTTTCTCACATTCAATTTTTTTTCAAATCCAATTTTAAAATATTTATCACTGGTTTTTCTACAGTGGGGGCTGCCACTCCTTGAGACCTTTCCCGGGGGACCTGTTTTAAGCGGGTTTTCGAAAAACCAACCAACCAAACGAAGCAGGGGTAGTTGCAGGAGAAAGGGGTGAACCTGGGACTGAGCAACAGGGGCAGCAGAGCAAGCAGGGGGCGGAAACCTTTTCACTCCCTTTTTCTGGGTGCCCCTTTTGCTGAACCCGGCTGCAGCGCACAGATCAGGAGCTCACTAGTACAGGGGGGCCCCCTCCCCTCCCCGTAAGCGCCCCAAAAAACCCCGGGGATCTCCCCCTGTCCTTTCCCCGCGGGTCCAAAGCACAACCCCCGCGCTGTGTGTGACAATCTGAAAGGGTTTACGGCACAGGCAAATTTTTATTTTTGGGGCTTTTGCCCCGAACCAAAAAAAAAACCCCAAATGACCCCCTGCCCCCCGCGTATTTAAAACTGGGAAAACGTCAGGTAAAACATAGATCCAAAGAAAGCTATTAAAAGGGGATTTTTTGGGGAAATTGCAAACCCAAATTTCATGTCAAGATACGCCGTTGTAACATACCCCCAAAATCCCGCAGCAAAATGTACACGGGGGGGCTCAGTGCTGCCCTTCCCCTTAAAGCTTTATGTTATTACAAACCCAAAAAAAAATGTTTAAAAAAAGGGGGAAGGGGGGGCCGGAAGGGAGCAGCAACTTGGGGGAACCCTGTCATGTTTCTTTCCCCCGTTGGGGCTTTCCTTTGGGGTCAGGGTGTCATTGTTATTTTTATTTTAAGCACCCTTAAATTCCCCGGGGGCCCGAAAATTCGATGTGGTTTTCATAAAATGAAAATTGGGCCAAAAAAAGTACAAGGGACAATTAAAAAACCCAACAACTGGGGGGAGAGGAAAAAGGGGCCCCGCCAAAGAGGGGTTTCGTCCCACATTTCTTGTGAATAATGCTTTTTTATAGGGTAATCGAAAACTGTCCTCGCCCCAAAAGGGAAA
>JAODAL010069321.1:0-16406 GCA_025379985.1 Phyllomedusa bahiana | reverse complement strand
CTCCCCCATAAAAGTTTTTCCCAATCGCTAATATCTCCCGCTCATGTAATCCCCAAACCATACCCTGCCCCCCATACACTAAAACTAATCTCCTATCCCTTTCCTCTCATGTAATCTCCACCAAAAACCTTTCCCCCATCCCAAAACCCCCCCAATCTTCTGATACCCCCCTCATGTAATCCCCTTTCCCATAACAAACCCCCCCCATAACCCAAAATCCAAATTCTCCTTTTACCTTCATGTAATTCCCATCCAAAACCTCCCCCTCCCCCATTCATTTTAAACCCCAAAATCTCCTTTTTACCCCCTTTTCATGTAATTTTCCATCCATAATCCCCCCCCATACATCTTTTTTCTAATCTCCTGATCCCTCCCCATCTAACTCCATTATAAAGTCCCCCATACCTTCTGCCCCAACCCCTGATACCTCCCCCTCTTGTAATCCCCCACCCAAAACCCTTTTCCCCCTCCATACTTTCCCCTACCCTAATCTCCTGTTCCCTCCCTCTTTTAAATTCTCCACCATAACCCGCCCCCCCATACATTTTCTACCCAAAATTCCTGATACCCCCCTCATGAAAACCCTCCACCCATAACCCCCCCCCATCCCTACCCTAATCCCCTGAAACCCCCCCCTTATGTAATAATAAAAAATTTAATAAAATTTTTAAATTTATATAGCGCCAAAAAATTTTTTCGGCATTTAAAAATGTGGGGGGGTATAATTACAGACAAAAACAAACTTTACCAGTAAAACCGTAATTTCAGGTGAGCCCAAAAGGGGTGTGGGGGCCCGGGGCTCGCAAGAGCTTACAATCAAGAGGGTCCCTGGGGGAAACAAAGGGGAAAAAGTGCTAGTTTTAAAACCCCCCCAGCCTTTTTTATAAATAGGGGGGGTTTACATAAAGATTTGGTAAAACCTGCCACCTTGACTTTTCTTCTATATACAGATAATTCCCTTTGGGAGTCCCCTTTTAGTGTAGGAGTAAAGGGAAGGGTTTTGCGATAAAGGGGGGTTTACAATTAGGGGTTTTTGGTAGGCCTCCGGGGGGAAAGGGGGGGGAATTTTTTTTTCAAACCCCTTAAAAACTACAAAGGGCGGGGGATTTTTGGCCTAAATGGTACGGGGGTAATGTTCCAGAGAATGGGTGCAGCACGTGCAAAATTTTTAAAAAGGGGCCATGGGGGGTTTTGGATGATTTTTGTTTTGTAGTTTAAATTGCCGTAGTGAGCGGGAGAGCGGGCAGGGTGGTTTAGCCCAGAGATGAGGGGGGGAGATGTTTGGGGGGTGCCCCCCTTGTGGAGAGTTTATGGGGGGAAAGTGATGATTTTATGCGTATTCTGTGCTGGTTGGCAACCAGTGGAGCAGTGAAACAGGGAAAGGGGCCATTTAAATAGGGGGGCCCTGGAAAGAAAGACAACCTGGTGCTGCTTTGGGGGCAGATTCCCGAGGGGGGATTTTGCAGAGAGGGAACCCGATAAGAAAGGGAGTTGAAAAGGTATTAAAGGAGGGGAGATGAATAAGGAAACATGAGGTTTTGAGTTTTTTCCAGTGAGAAAAGGAGGGGATTCTGGAAAATTGTTTTTTTGAGGGAAGTGACAGGGGGCGGGGAAAGGGGAATTGGATTATGGGGTTGAAAGAAGATCAGGGTCTAGAAAAACCCCCAAAAAACCCCGGGGCCGGGCTCCCAGGGGTTATGGTGATCCAAAAAACACTGAGAGAAAAAATATCGGGGGGGGGTTTGGTTATTGGAGGGGGGGAAAAAACTAGAAGTTCATTTTTAGTGGGGGTTTTAGTTGTAGATAGAGAGGGACATGTGTCAGAGACAGGGGACAGACAGTCACTGGTTTTTTTGTAGCGGGGCGGGAGGGGAGGTCAGGGGAGGGGGTTGAAATAACTGTTTTTAAAATCAGCGAAAGAGAGGGGAGGGAAAGAAATTACTGAGGGTTTTGGGGCCAAGGGGGGCTGTATGTTGAAAAAGGGGAATTTGGCCCAAGAACTGCCCCCAAAAGGGACCCCAAGGCAAGGGGGAGGGGGGAGGAAGTAGAACCTCAAATGAGACATAAAAGAACCCGGTAAAAAGAGGTGGGGGAAGGGAAAACCAAGCGAGGGGAAAAGGGGTCCTGGGAGGCCAATGTGCCGAGCATGCTGGGGAAGAAGATGGTAAATAAACCAGTGAAAAATGCTGCAGGGATCCAGAAAAAACCAAAAACGAGTTTTTTCCCCTGAGTTTTTGCATTTTGTGGAATTTTTTAGAGATTTAAAAACCTGGGCCCAAGTTTCTGGGGAGTGTGGGGTGGGGAAAACCCTGATTGTAGGGATCCAGAAGGGGTTTTTAGCAGAGAGATAGCGGTTGGGGCGAGAGTAGCCCAGTTTTTCCAGAATTTTTAAAGAGATAAAGGGAAGGTTAAAAGGCGGGTGGGTTTTAATTGGCAGCACGGGCTTGGGTCCAGGGAGGGTTTTTTTAGTGGGGGAGTTTTTGAAGCCTTTTTAAAAGGGAGGAGGGGAAGCCCCCCAAGGGAGAGAGAGAGTTAAGATTGCAGAAAGTGAGAGGGGTTTTGTTTGGAAAATAGCCCTGGAGAAGGGGGAGGGAAATGGGGTGGGCTAGAGCGGTGGGGGGGCCCAGCAAGAACAGGAAAAACCTGGATATTTCCCCTTCTTCTGTGGTTGGGAAAAGAGTGAGAACACACTAGAGGTTTTTGGGGGGGAGGGACGGGGAAAGGGGTTTTCTGCTTGGGGTTTTTTGTGATGAGTTTGTTTATCCCGAAACTGTAAATTTTTGTCTTTGAAATGAGTGGCCAGGCCCTCAGCACGGGGTAAAGGGGACCGGGCCTAAAGTTTTTGGGGCCTGAGAAGGGAGTGGAGGGTGTAAAAGGGGCCGTTTGGGTTTTTGGGTGAAAGGGGTTTGAGTTTGGGGGGAGGTGAAATATTTTTGTTTGGCGCTGTGAAGGGCAGTGTGATAAGCCCCTGAGCATAATTTTGGGAAAGGGGAGAAAGTCTGCAGGTAGCTTCGACTTTCCCACAAGCGCTCAGCACCCCCTGGGCACGTTGCAGGAAAACCCGGGGCTGAGACGAAAAGCCCAAAGGGTGCGGGGGTTTTGACTCTGGTGGGTTGGGTTTTTGTGAGTGGTTTCCAAAATGTCCAGGGTGGTTTTTTAGAGTTTCGTTGTAATTTTGGGCAAACCAGGTTTAGGACAGGAGAGGGAGGAGATTGGGGGGAATGAGGAAATGTATGGTTTTTCTATGATTTTCCTGGGTGTTAATTGAGCGGAATTTTTTGAATTTTGAAGGGGAGGTGTGGGCCCCCGGGAAGGGGTGAAATTTGTAGTTAAAAAAGATTAAGGTTTTGATTAAGAAAAAGCATAAGGAGGGGAAATTTGTGAGGGTTTGAAATGGTTTAAGACGGGCAGAAGACCAGATCAAAAAGGGGTTTTCCCCTCCTTGGGGGTGGGAGAGTCTGTAAACTGCAAGAGGCCCAAAAGAGGGTCAGTGAAAGAAAATGGGAGGCAGAAGGAGGGCTTTGGGGGCATCAAAGGGGATTTTGAAAATCACCCAAGGAGGAAATGGGGATTTTAGAAGAAGGAAATAGGGGAGCCCGGCAGCGAAATGGGTCCAGAAACTGGGGGGTGAGCCGGGGGGGGTGTAAAACAACTGCGACTCTGATGGAAAAAGGTCCCCAAAAAGTCCAATGGGTGTGGACTTCAAAGGAGGGGGAAGTGAGGGAGGGTGCGGGGGGGAATGACCTGGTAAGTGCAGTGTGGAGAGAAGTATTCCGAATCCTCCACCCCGGGCCCTTTTTCAAGGGTTTGGGGGGGGTGGGTGAAGGGTTAAACCCCCATGGGTGAGAGCGGGGAAGGGAAGCGGTTTTCAGAGTGGGGTGGAGCCATGTTTCGTGAGGGGGCCCCAGGGTTGAAGGAATGAGAAAAAAAACAGGTATTGGATACATGAGTTTTTTTGCCCAAAAAGATGGGGGTTCCCCGGGGGACATTTAAAAGGGGGAGGGAAAGACATTACAGCGAATAGTGAGCAGGTTAAACCCGGGGGCCCATGGGAAAGGGGGCGGGGGAGGGGAAAAGGGGGTTTAGCATAAAGGGAAAGGAAGGGCCGGGGGGGTTTTGGAGAGGATGTTAAACCCGCAAAGAGAAGCAGGAGAAAGAAAAAGGACAGCAAAATGGTTAAAAAGGAAAGAGTATTTAGCGGGTTTGTGCTGCACTATCCACAGGGGATTTTTTGGGTGGGGTTTAAAAAAGGGGGAACAAATGTGTGGGTGTATACATGGGGAGGGGGGGGGAGGGTAGAGGCCTGATATGGATGAAAAAAAAAAAAATTTAGGGGGTGTTTATTGGGTGGTTTAAAATAGAAGGGAGTTTGGGTGCAAGGAATACATTATTTTAGCATGGTTTAAAGTTGTTGGGAAACAAAAAAAAAGGGACTCAAAAGAACAGCCCCTTTCCCCCTGGCCCCCTTATTTCCCCCCTTCGGGATTTTTCTTCCAGATAAATTACAAACAAACACTTTTAAATCTAGCAATTTCAAATCATGCACTTTATTAAAAGCACGATTGACCTGAGGTCTGATTGACCCCAGTCACAAACTTATAGTGGCTCTAGCGGGGCATTCCCATCACTTGAAAATCAGGGGCGTAAATGGGTTTGGGGTAAAAAAATGGCCCTTCACAGAAAAAAGACTTTTTGTAAATTTGGGATCAAAATTTTGAAATAAAAAAAGGGGCATTAGGGGAACCCCAGAGCGAGATGCTAAACTGTTCAACATAAAAAAATTTAAATGCACAAAATAATTCAGCAGTATTTAAAAGGGATGGCTGAGGGGGTAGTTCACACAATACCAATTCAAAAAGGCACAATAAATACAGCAGATATTTTCCCGAGGATGGGCTGAGGGGTTTTAGTTCACACACAACCCAAATTCCCAAAAGCCCCAATAAAATACAGCAGATAAATTTTAGAGGGGGGCTCCATTTATAACCGTCCCCCCCTTATATCTACCAAAAAATCCTTAAAACCTCCCCTTTATGTAATCTCCATCCCAAATTTCCTGTCCCCATATATCCCTGCCTAATCTTGATAAACCTTTTCCCCCCATTAAAACTAGATCCCCTAACCCGCCCCCCCATACATCTTACCCAAATTCTCCTGATACCCCCTCATTAATTCCCATCCCAAACCTCCCCCTCATACATTTTTTAACCAAATTTTCCTGTTTTCCTATGTACTCCCCATCCAAAAAACCTTCCCCCCATACATCTCTCCCCTAATCCCTGTACCCCCCTAAAGAAATTTTCCCCATCCAAAAACCCTCCCCCCCCAAAACTTTCTCTCCCCAAAAAACCCCCTTTTTCCTGTTACCTCCCCATTTTAATCTCCATCCAATAACTTCCCCCAATACATCTCTACCCAAATTTTCTCCTGATCCCTTTCCCCCTTTGTAATCTCTATATAAAAACCCCCCCCCCCCCATACATCTCTCCCCAAATCCCCTGATCCTTCCTCATGTCTTCCATCCAAACCTGCCCCCCAAAACTCTTACCCAAATTTTCCCCTTTGTTTCCCTCCTCATGTAATCTCCACCAAAAACCTGCACCCAAACATCTCTACCTCATCCCCCGAACCCCCCCTGTTTAAAATCCCCCATCCAAAACCTCCGCCCCATACATCTCAACCCTAACCCCGAAACCCCCCCCTGTGCGTGAAGGAAATAATTATTTAAACCCTTGCTGTTGTTTAAGTTTGCTAAAAGGGATTTTTTAATGACAAAGAAAATTGAACAGTGTCCTTTTTTTAAGGGTATTTTAAAATTTTTAACATTGAGAAGTAGAATGTCCAAAAAAAAAACCCCAACATTTAAAATTGTATAAATTATATAAATTTATTTCATTTTGGGTGAGGAAATAGGTATTTGACCCCCTACCCACCACAAAGGGGAAATTTGTCCCTCCGGCACCTGTTTGTGGCCTTTTTTTTTTGGTAAACATAATTTTTTTTAAAATTTTCAAAAAACAAAAACATACAAAAAATGTCCAATAGATGAGATACCACTTGTACCCCAAAGGGGAAATTTTTTTGGGGGCATATTAGTACAAAAAAGAAAATTTTTTTAACAATGAAATACAAAATAGCCTAATGACATACTTTGGCATCATAATAATAAGGACGAAGAAAAAAGAAGGGCCCCAATTTTCACTAAAGGGAAAAGAAAACAAAAAAAAATTTTAAAAAAGTAACCCCCCCCCAAAAAAAAAACCACAAAACAATACAGAACAGTGGGTTCCCATACGCATTTATGAAATAAGGCAAAATCACTTTCACCTATGAAATAAAGAAAAGGTCGGGGAAAAAAAAGGGAAAACAATAACTGTGTTTTGGTGCAATGCTCGGGATCGCCACACGGCCCTCCCCCCAAACCCCCTGAGGAGAGAAAAGTTTAGAGGAAAAATTCCCCCCCAACTCTGCCCCCCCCCGCCACATTTCCCCCAGGGAGTATCCAGGGGTGGTGTCGGGATATGGCTGAGGTAAAGCTCCCCGGGTTTTTATGGGATCAGACCCCAAACCCCCCAGAGCGGCTGCAAATGGGAGGGGAGAGTTTTCCCAGGAGGTAAAACAAAAGGCGCATGATCTCCTTGATCCCCTGGGGGGGAATAAAAGTTACCTATGAACCCCTTTCCATTTTTTTAAAAAAAATTTAGAGCTTTGGGGTTTCCTTGGGTCCTGAGGGAAGTCGATTTTGCCCTTTTTCCCAAATTTATTTTTTTACCACCTGGATCATTTTCCTGCAATGTGGGACATTTTGGTACCAACCTTTTGGGCCCGGGAGGCTTTTTTTAGCCGCTAATAAAAATATTGCAAAAAGTGGGTGGTTCCAAAAAAGGGTTGGGGAAAATTATGGAACAGGAGTTTGTATTGGCCCCAAATTTTAAAAATTAAACACCGAAATTAAAATTCAGATTTTGAAATGACTGTCTCCCAGAACTTTTTTTTTTCCCCACACAGGCCCCAATTTTCATGGACAAAAATCCGTGGGGGGGGGTTCCACCCTTGGGCAGGAGGGTCAAAAAAAGTCTGGGCCCAAGCTGGGGGGGGGGAAAAATATTAAACCCAAAAAAATTTGGGCGGAATGGGCAATTCTAAAAAAATGTATCCCCCCATTTTCTCTTTAAACTTTTAATTTTTAAAGGGAAACCTCAGCCCCCCCGGGAGAATTGTAGTAAGATCTCCGGGTTTAAAGGGAAGCCCCTTCCCCCACTTAGAAAAAATCCTGAAAGGGCCCCCTCGTCTTCTAAAACCCCTACGAAGACCAGCATATAGCGCTGATAGAGAAGGTCTGTTAAAGGAAGAAAGGGCCGGTTTAAATTTATAAAAAGAAATTCAACTTAAAATGCGACGGCTTCATGCCCCTTACTTCTATAAAAACTTACTTTTTGGGGGGTGGGCCCAAAAAAATGGATGGTGCAAGGAATATTTTGGAGAAAATTTGGAGAAAATCCGTTGGTGGGAAGGGTGAAAAAGCTAAAAATTTAGTTAAATCCCCTTACTCCCCCCAATTTTTTAAAAATTGGGGGTTAAAAAGGCCGGGTTTGAATTCGGGGTTGTCCTTTAGATGGGAAAGGGTTATTACGGGTTCTTGGAGGTCAGGGGAAAAAACGGGGTTTTTCAACAGGCCTTAAAGGCCCTCTGATGTGTCCCTCAAAAATGGGGCTATTTTTCGGAAACCTTAGGAAGAGCAAAATTTTTTGGGTTAAGAAGGGGTCTGGAAGTTTCCCAAAGGGGTAAACCCATTTCCACCTCATTTGGGAGAGTTTTGGAATTCTGGAAGGCTTTTTTTAACCCAATTTTATCCATGAGGGCAGGAGGCTGGCCTAGATTGAACCCCCAAAAAGTTTGGGAAAATTTTCACCCCCCCCCCCACCCCTTGGGAGGATCAGTTTTGCTAAGGCTTTCCGGGGGCTTTTTTTTTTATTCCTTAGGAAAAAATTGAAAGCGGTAAAAAAGTTGGCGACATTTTATGTCTAAGCAAAAAGGGGGTTTTGTTTGAAACAAATATAGTTTTTTTTGGGAAGTCTTTCATCTTGAAAAATGAGCTTTACGAGAAAGGGGGAAGGCGGAAGATGCACCCCATCTTTTCTAGTTCCTTCCCAAATTTTGAGGAACAGGGGGGGGGTAATTGAGGGTTTAAAGGAAATCAGGGGACTTCCCGATATTTATTCCCGAAAACTTGATGGAGGCACCCCCACGGATTGGGGAAAAATTGTGAAGTCGATGTGAAAAAAAAAAAAAAAAAAGGGTTTAAATGAGAAAGGGGAAGAAAACCCAAAACAATTTTTGTTTAAAAACATTAACCTTTGAACCCCCGAAAAAAGGCCCAATCTCATGAAAAAGATTAGGGGCATCGGAACCCCCAACCAGGGGGGTCAGATAGATAAATCAGAAATCATCAGCAAATAAGGAGACCTTGATATTGGAGGGAACCCCAAATATTAATGCCCAGTAGATCTGGTTAGCGGCCGGGGGCTCGGGAAAGAGCGGCTCTATGGCCCAAATTTTAAACAGTGGGGGGGTTAACGGGTTTAAGCCCATCCACTACTCAGTGCTCCTCCTCTTGGACCGTCCTCTCCCTTTGACACTGTCGACCATTCCCGGGCTGTACAAATCCTCCCCTCCCTCGGCATCACAGATTTGGGCCCTCTTTTTTGGATCTCCCCCGTACCCCCCAATGATCGGATTTTTTCAGCGTCCTAAATTCCCGCCCAACCCCCTTTCCCCCGGGCCCTCTCTCTGGGGGGTCCCCAAGGGTAAAGTCCGGGGCCCCAAATATCTTCTTTTCCTACACCCTTGGCCTCGGCCCAAGCTCATAGTCACATGGCTTTCTTTAAACACCGGAAATTGTGATGATCCCCAACTCTACATCTCCGGCCCAGATGTCACTTTTTGAAATTCCCCCCGGATCCCGGGACTGCCCTGTCGCCCATTTCCCCCTTTTCTTCTCATCACGTTCCAAAAAACTAAATGGGAGAAAACAGAACTCATAATTTCCTTTCCCCCTTCCCAACTCTCCCCCGGGGGCCCCGATCTCTCAATTACGCCCAAAGGGTCTACATTTCTCACAGGTCCCCCAAAGTCCGCTCCTTTGGGGGAAAATCCTGACTCTGCTTATCTTTCAAACCAAAACCCCAAAACCCTCCCCTCTGCCTCCCGCCTCCACCTAAAAAAACATCTCTCCCATCCGCTCATTCCTGGGCTAGCCCTTTAAAAAATTGCGGGTCCATGCCCTTGTCATTTCTCGTCTAGACTACTTGCAACACCCCTTCCCCGTGGCCCCCCCAGCTAGCACCCTCGTCCCCCCCCAATCCACCCTTTTAAACTCTGCTCCCCTTTTTTTCCACTTCTCTCCTCGTACTCTCTGCCACCCCTCGGGCCCAATCCCTTCATGATTTTCCCATTCCCCAGCCAAAATTCTTTTTAAGACAAACCCAAATGCCCTACAAGGCTCCCCTTTGGAACCTCCCCCCTCTATACATCTCTCCCCTTTAAAATTTCCAAAATATCTCCCCCCCGGGCACTCTCCCTCCTCACAGGACCTTTCCTTGTTTCTCCCTTATCAGCTCCTTACACAACCGTCCCCAAAGGGACTTCTCCCGTGCTTCACCCCCCTCTGGAACTCCCCCCCCAAAACCCCACAGACTCCCCCCCTCCACTTTCCCCAAAGTTTCAAAACAACCTAAAAACCCCTTTTCCCTTCAGGTTTGGGCCTTTAAAACCTTCACAAAATTTTTGTCACTATTTCCCTCCACAGACATGTCGGGCCCCTCCTCCTCCTGTCTCTTTTCCCCCCCCTTTAGTTTTAAGCCCTGGGGTTTAGGGCCCTTTCCTCTCCGTCTGTTTTGCCAATTGTCTTTACCCTTTAACTGTACTCTTTTTTGAATTTATGAAAAAGTATGTATTTTAACCCCCTCAAATGTACAGCGCCCGGGGAATAAATTTGGCGCTTTAAAATTAATAATAAAAGGGGCATCCCTGGCGAGTCCTTTCCCCCCAAATGAATGGCCCCCTAGAAAAAATCCCCGGGGGTATAGATCTGGGGGGCGGGGTTTGGGAAATAAATTAAGAGATTTTAAAAAGGGAAGGCTCCCTGGAACCCGAACCGTCCATCACTCCCCCAAAGCCATTCCGGGCTGACCCTGTAAAAACCGCTTTTTCAGCATCAATGGACGGGGACAGCTGGAGGGGATGAACCCCCTGGTTTTACTTTTTGATCTCATCCGAACAAAAATGACTTTACAAATTATTAGAGACGGTGCTCTCCCCTTTAAACCCAATTTCCCGTCTGTTGAAGGGCTAATGAGACAGGGAAAAAGAGTGGCCACCCCGTTCCCCAACACCTTAGAAATGTTTTTTTAAAGGTCAACATTTGTTAATGAAATTGGGGGGTTACGAGGGGGGGAGAGACAGGGTTCCTTTCCTGGTTTTCGGTAAAACTTTTAAAAACGCCCGGGTTCCCTTTGTTGCGGGAAAGGAAGTGTTAGGAATAGATTAAGGGCGGTTTGGGTTTGAAGGGGGGTGACCCTTAGGATTTAAAGGGTCTTGTAAATTCCCCCCCCAAAAAGGGGAAACGGGGCCCGGAGCTTTTTTATTAAAAACCCAAATTTCCCTTAATTTTAAACCCCCGAGATTTTTTTCAATTTTTGGCAGGTTGGTTTAAGATAGTCCCAATTGCCCCCAGGGAAAAGGGGGGGGGAAGGGGACAAAACGGCCGAGCCCGTTGGGGGTTCCCCCGTTTCCCCGGAGGTTTCTGTTGAATATAAAAAGGGCCTAGAAGTCGCGTAGGACATTAAATTTAAAAAGGGGAGTAGCAGAATATTGGGATATTTTCCCCATGGGGTCCCTTTAAGGCCCTAATTTGGGCCCAGAGTTAATCCCCTTAGCAAAAAAATTTGGTACAAGCCACCCCCCTTTTTTCCCAAACCTGAATAATTTAGCTGACATCGGGAACCCCCCAGGGTACCTTTTCCCATTTCTCCCCCAGCCTCAAAAACTCTTTTTTTTGTGTTTTAAAACCATTTGGGTTTGGGTGCAGGAGTTTTGGGGGGGGGAGAAAACAGTGTTTAAAAATTTCGAAGCTTCTCATCAAAAAAATCTAATTTGATCCCCCCAAAACCCCCATCCCACGGGGGTTAATTTTAGGGAATCACGTGGGCCCCTAATGACCATTTACCTTCTCCCAAAGTAAGGGCTGGCTCCCTCCTATCCTCCCGGGTTTTTCTTGTAAAAAAATTTCAGCCACCACCCTTGGAGGATATTAGCAAAAGTTTCCCGTCCCCCAAAAAGGGAAGACGGGAATTCCCTAGGTAAATCTGTACCCTTGGGGTCACGACTGACAGTTTGGGGGAAAAAAGGGGGCATGAATTTTAAATAACTAAATCCTTAAAATCCAGAGATCCCCCTTTGCAAAGGCTTGGGGAGAGAGTAGAATTTAATCCCAAAACGGGGACCAAAGAATTGTGAGGATGGGAAAAAAAGGAATAGTCCCCTTTTCCCTCAGGGTGAAGAGACCCCCGCGTATCAACCAAAAGAAAGTCTGGGGATAAAAATTTGCCAAATGTTTGGGGGGTCAAGGGGTAGCAATATGGGGGGAGCTACCCGGCAATTTTATTCTTCCTGGGGAAATTTAAAACCCCCAAGTTTTAAAACCCCCCCCCACAATTTTTTAAAAGTTCAGGGTCAATAGATTAAAAATGGGCTGTCAGGTTTTATAAAAAAACCCCTTTTGGGTTTGGGGATGAGGGGTGTTGATATTATTTGAAAGAAAATAACTTCCCCCGAACTTTTTAAGGGGTTCATAATCCAGCGGCCCTCACTATCAGGGTGGAGTAACAAGAAATAAGAGAGAAAATTTTTTGGGTGGGATAAGACACCATTTTTCCTGTTAATGGTTTGGGGGAGGGCCCGAACCGAAGGGGCCCCCCCAAAGGGGGCTTAAGCCTGCTGAAATTTCCCTCCTCCAAGTGAGTTTTCCCGAAAGGGGGGCGTGGGCTGTTTTTAAAATTTTTTTTAGGGACATAAAATAAAAATTCTTTTTAGAAGGGGGACCCGCAGTCCCTTTAAAATTTCCCTGATGTTACTTGCAAAAAATAAGCAACAAAAAATTTTAGCACGCAAATGAATTTAAGGAAAAAGGACTCACCCCCCGGGAGAGAAAAAACCGCCGACACATCCCAAAAGCATTGCATCCAAAATACTAAACACAGTACAGACAAAAAACAAGAAAGGGACCAAAAAAAGAACAGAAAAAAAAAAAAAGCACCATTGGGGGGAAACCAAAAAAACCCAAAAATACCGCCCAAAGCCAATGTGCTATTGGGCTTCCTTTCTTCCAAATGTTGAGAAGAGTACAGGTAAGGCAAATAGTGCAAATTTCCCCCCCCCGGACCCATAATGTGTAAGGCATTTAGTGTGGGAAAAGGGGTTTTTAAATAAGGGGTTTTTTGTCAAATATATCTTTTTAAAATGACTTTTTAAAAAGTTAACCATAATAAAAAAATTCAACCCGTGAGTAAGCAGGGCTCATCCAAAAGAGAAAAAAAAAATTGAGAAAAAAGGGCAAGTTAACAAAAGGGGGAAAGGCTAAAGAATAAGGATCCCGGTTGTAGAAAATTTTTTCAGGTTCCCCCCGAGGGTCCCGCACCAATAAACCCGGGGCCCTTTTTCCCTTTGGTGAAACATCTCCCAAAGGAGGGGATTTAGGCGGTGAAGTCCCCTGACCAGTCCCCCTTTGGGGCTTGCTCTTTTTTAGGCGTTTGAATCCGGGGGGAAAAGGCCTCCACTATCTCTGCTGTAGAAAAAAAGAAGGCTCCCCCAAAAGTCCTTTAAGTTCTTCTGGGGATGTGAAGGTGACAGGGGTCCCTCTGGGTAATAATTTTGCAGAGTAAGCCCGGGTAGGTGGGGCGAACTTTAAAGTGTTTTGGGGGTTTGGGGGGCCGAGCACAAAGATGAGAAAAACTAGACGTCGCTTTTTGGCCCCAAACCCCAGAGAAAACATCCAAAAATTAGAATTTTTTGTCCCTTTAAATTTTCCCGTGGCCCGCTTGAGATTTTTAAAGGGTTTTGGGAAAATGCTGATTTGTCATTTAAAAAATCCAATTTTGACAATCATGGGCGTGGCCTTTCTCTTTAGAGATGGGTGCAGTTGTGGGTCCTGCTTGGTTTGGGGGTCACGGGATCGCAGGTCTGGGCCCATTTTTATGGGCTCTCCCCCCACTTGCATGGTTGGGGCAGCCCAAAAAGTTTTGGGGAGTAGGCACACAAGGAAAAAGACCGTTTGCTGCCCCCACTTTTGGGTCCCGATCAGTCGCAGGGGTTTTTGCCCGGCGAGGGGCCGGGTTATTTCCCCAAATCTTTCCCCTTTTTTTGAGAGCCGTGGTTGTCAGAGCGCAGTTTGGGGGCCCGGGCAGGTTTGTGGAGTCCAGGCTTTTTTCCAGCTCTTGGAGGCGCTTTTTCGTGGTCTCGGTGCGGGTGCACCCACTTTTTTGATATCGTTCTGGATTTTGACAAAAATTGGGTGGGGATGTAGCGGAGATCATCGTGCCAAGGTCTCCTGGATATCCGGAGGGCCCTCTTTTTGGCCACCCAAAAATGGCCAATTTTTTAAAATCCCCATGGAGTCACAAAATTTAGCCCTCATCCCCCAGCCTCAGTGTTATCGAGGCAAAGGGTTTTAGAGTGGCGGAGGGTTGGGAAAGGGGGGAGAGTGGGGGTGGGCTAAGTGTTTTTATGTACGTCCCCCCAAAAGTTTTTTGTTTTGGGTGTTACTGCGTGTTGGTGATAATGATCAGATTTTGCGCCCTTTTGGTCTTATTTGCCCTTTGGGTTTTTCCTATTGTTTGGAAAGAAGCGGGCCATTCGAGGGAAAGGGGAATTGAAAAAGATTCAAAACCCATGAAAATGCCCGTTGTGGTAAGTGCACTTTGCTCGGGGCCCCCACTAGGTGTCGCCCCAGCTTAAACGATTGGGTCTGAGCTAGCCCCGTGAGAGTGAGGGCATGGCAGCCAGCCCGGGGCCAGGCCCACCCGGCCCCCCGGCGGCAGAGGGGGGGAACCCGGGAGTGGCGGAAAACCCTGCAAAACCCAGGGAGGGGTGAGCCCAGGGAGCAGTCCAAATTAGGGATAGTTTTGTATAAAGAAACCTCCCTCCTTATTTTTGGATGGAGGGCACGGGGCTGTCCCGCAGGGGAAATGCAAAGGGGGTTTTAAAGACATTCCCTGGGCAAAAGCAGGGTTTGGGCAGAGAGGGGACCGCCACCACCGTCTGCGTCCCCTTCCCTGCTCCAGCCGTGGGGGGGGGGGGGTCGGAGTACACTGGAGCAGTGCTCCTTATTTTTGATAAAAGGGGGGTGTCACGCCACTTGTAGAGGGGGAGGAGATCAAAACGTAGGACTTTCCCACCCGGAAATTTCTTTTTCTCCCG
Organism: Phyllomedusa bahiana; assembly: GCA_025379985.1. NCBI lineage: Eukaryota > Metazoa > Chordata > Amphibia > Anura > Hylidae > Phyllomedusa > Phyllomedusa bahiana. Next base: position 1,931 of record JAODAL010069321.1, on the reverse strand, counting down.
TCCCACGCAGCAGGTCCGTGCTCTTCAAAACCTTGGGAGTGTCGGGGGAAAGTCTGTCTTCACCTCAGGGAGGTTCCCGGGGGGTGTTTAAAACCTTCTCCCCAAGCAAAAGTCAGACAGAGAGCCTGAAAAATTTAAAAATGGGCCCCTCTCTGGTATTTCCCCCGCCAGTGGGTCGTGGGATTTTGCCCGAAATAGAAGCAGATATTTTGCTGGAGGGCCCGATTATATCGGAAAACTCCTGCACTGTGTGTCTCTACATGCTGGGGCAGGAACCGGAAGTCTCTTGTGGCCGGTTTTTTAGATGGTTTGCTGTTTTACAAACCGTCTGAAAAACTGTTCGGAAACTTTTACATGTCCCACTGCATGGGTTTTTCCCCCCGGGGATTTAAAACCCGCCGGAGGCCCATAGAACATTGTCGATGTTCATTCTTCCGTCTAGTTTTCGGAGGGTATATGAACATCGCTATGTGAAGGGGGAGGACTTTTCTAATCACGAAGAAAAGCTGTGTACACGGCATTAAAACATGGCAAATACCAATCGGATAACCCGACCGTTATTAGGGCTCATCCCCAGAGAGACAAAGGATTTGGCTCCTACGCCCTTAGACTCCTAATCAACTTGTTACTGCTTATAGACAGCGTCTTACATAGCCCCCCTTTAAAAAAGGCTCCTGTCCAAAAGACTCAATAAGTCAGACTCTAACTTTTACAACTGGGCAAGACCAAAGGTCCTAAGGATGTCAGGGCAAGATATGCCTCACAAAAAGGAATGGGCTAAAAAAACATAAGTTGACGCTGTGGGAAGGAGACAACTGTTGGTCCAATAAAAAGAAAAGGGAAGAAATACAAATGACTGTCAATCGAAATGATCTGGGGCACCACAAAATCTCCCTCGTGGGTATCCTTTATCATGGAAAGGAGAATAAACCTAAAACTACAGGGGGGGAATTTGTTAATCTTTCAAAGGGAGCTGGGGGCCCCAGTCACCAAAAAAAAACTATTCGAAAAAAACATTTGTGTAATGTTTAAATCCGCAATGCCCGCAAGGTCCCCTGCTCAGGAAGGGCTGTCAACCTGAATTTACCAATTTAACCGGATGATTCTGGGAGTGTTGGGAAAGGTTCTGTGGTAGATGAGACAAAATTGAGCTCTTTTGGGATTAAAATCCCGTGTTTTTTGGGGAAAAAAAACTGCCTATAAACCCCAAAAAACATTCCTATTCAAAAACATGGAGGTGGAAAATCATTTTTGGGGGTTGTTTTCTCTCTAAGGGCACAGGATATTCACGCATCAATGGAGAAAGGATGAGCCATGCACCGTAAAATCTTGATGACAACTTTCCTCCCCCGCCAGGGCACAAAAAATGGGTCGTGCTGGGGCTTCCAGCAAGACAATGACCCAAAACATCAGTCAAGCAACAAAGGAGTGCTCAAAAAGAAGCCATTAAGGTCATGATGTGGCCTAGCCAGTTCCCGACCTCAATCCATAGAAAACTTATGGAGGAGTTGAAGCTCGAGTTGCCCAAACGACAGCCCCAAAAAATTTAAAAATTTGGGGGGGGGTGGCTTGGATGGAAGGTGAGGGTGTCGCCTCCTGTGCTCCCCTCCAGCTCGACACTAAAACCCGGCTAATTCCTTCTGGGATGGGCAAATCCAGCAAAAAAAACAGGGCTTGTGCCCCTTCCGTTTTTACCCTCCCGTGTGAATTTTTTTTATTCGGCCGGTTTTTTGGGGGTTTAATGGAGGAGGTGGCGCCCCAGCTTCCCCCAGCCCAAGATGGGGTGGGCCGGTCCTTCTCTACAGCCAAATGCCCCTTCCTCTCCAACGGCTCCCGGGGGTGCACTAGATCGGGCCCCCTCAGAAGAGACCCCGGCACCCCCAAGCCTGCCTAACTCCAGCTTCCGGACTCGGCCAGCTACCCCGGAGACG
>JAODAL010069320.1:0-16407 GCA_025379985.1 Phyllomedusa bahiana | reverse complement strand
AGGGTGGGGCCGGGGGCGTAGGGTGGGGAGGGTCGGGTCGGGCCGGGGGGGTCGGGCGGGCCGGGGGCGTCGGGCGGATTGTTGGGGGTCGGGTGGGAGTCGGGGTCGGGCCGATCGTCGGGTCGGCCGGGTCGGGTTCGGGCCGGAGGCGGGTGGGGCCCGGATTTGTCGGGGTCGGGCCGGAGTCGTCGGGGTCGGGCCGGAGTCGTCGGGGTCGGGCCGGAGTCGTCGGGGTCGGGCCGGAGTCGTCGGGTGGGCCCCCGGGAGGTCGTCGGGGTCGGGCGGAGGCGTCGGGCGGGAGTGTCGGGGTCGGGCGGTTGTCGGGTCGGGCAGGTCGGCGTCGGGAGTTGTCGGGGTCGGGATACAGTTGTCGGGGTCGGGCCATTTGTCGGGGTCGGGGATCGTGGGGGGGGCCGGAGTTGTCGGGGACGGGCCAGAGTCGTCACGGTCGGGCCGGAGTCGTCAGGTCGGGCCGGAGTCATCACGGTCGGGCCGGAGTCGTCACGGTCGGGCCGGAGTCGTCAGGGTCGGGACGGAGTCGTCAGGTTCGGGCCGGAGGCGTCTGGGTCGGGCCGGAGGTCAGGGTCGGTGCCGGAGGCGGGCGGGCCGGAGTCGTCACGGTCGGGCCGGAGTCGGCGGGGTCGGGCCGGGGTCGTCAGGGTCGGGCCGGAGGCGTCAGGGTCGGGCCGGAGGCGTCAGGGTCGGGCCGGAGGCGTCAGGGTCGGGCCGGAGGCGTCAGGGTCGGGCCGGAGGCGTCAGGGTCGGGCCGGAGGCGTCGGGCTGGAGTTGTCGGGGTCGGGATACAGTTGTCGGGGTCGGGCCGGAGTCGTCGGGGTCGGGCCGGAGTCGTCGGGGACGGGCCGGAGTCGTCGGGGACGGGACTGAGTCGTCAGGGTCGGGCCGGAGCGAGTGCGGCTCGGGCTGGAGTTTGTCACGTGTGGGTCGGGATACAGTTGTCGGGGTCGGGCCGGAGGCGTCCGGGTCGGGCCGGAGTTGTCGGGGACGGGCCTGAGGCGTCAGGGTCGGGCCTGAGTCGTCTGGGTCGGGACGGAGTCGTCTGTGTCGGGCCGGAGGCGTCAGGGTCGGGCCGGAGTCTTTCAGATCAGAGTCGGCCGGAGGCGTTCAGGTGGGGCGGAGGCGTCAGGGTCGGGCCGCAGGCGTCCGGGTCGGGCCGGAGTCGTCCGGGTCGGGCCGGAGTCGTCAGGGTCGGGCCGGAGTCGTCAGGGTCGGGCCGGAGTCGTCAGGGTCGGGCCGGAGGCGTCAGGGTCGGGCCGGAGGCGTCAGGGTCGGGCGGAGGCGTAGGGTCGGGCCGGAGGCGTCAGGGTCGGGCGGAGGCGTCGGGTCGGGCCGGAGCGTCGGGCTGGAGTTGTCGGGGTCGGGTTACAGTTGTCGGGGTCGGGCCGGAGTAGTCGGGGTCGGGCCGGAGTCGTCGGGGTCGGGCCGGAGGCGTCAGGGTCGGGCCGGAGGCGTCAGGGTCGGGCCGGAGGCGTCAGGGTCGGGCCGGAGTCGTCAGGGTCGGGCCGGAGGCGTCGGGCTGGAGTTGTTGGGTTACAGTTGTCGGGGTCGGGCCGGAGTAGTCGGGGTCGGGCCGGAGTAGTCGGGGTCGGGCCGGAGTCGGCACGGTCGGGCCGGAGGCGGCAGGGTCGGGCCGGAGTCGTCAGGGTCGGGCCGAGGCGTCCAGGTGGGCCGGAGGCGTCAGGGTCGGGCCGGAGGCTTCGGGCCCGGGAGTTGTCGGGTCGGTAAGTGTTCTTGGGGCCGGAGTGTCGGGTCGGGCCGAGTCGTCGGGTCGGGCCGAGGTCGTCGTGGTCGGGGCCCGGAGTCGTCAGGGTGGGCGGGCCGGAGTTGTCGGGTCGGGCCGGAGGTCGGGGGTCGGGCCGGAGCGTCAGGGTCGGGCCGGAGGCGTGGGGCCGGAGGGTCGGTCGGGTATCAGGGGGCCGGGGCGGGCTCGGGTGTCGGGGTCGGGCCGGATTTGTGGGGGTCGGGCCGGAGTGTCGGGGTCGGGCCGAGTCGTCGGGTCGGGCCGGAGTCGTCGGGTCGGCCGGAGTCGTCGGTGGGCCCGGGGGCGTCAGGTCGGGCCGGGGGTCGTCGGTTTGTCGGGGCCGGACGTGTCGGGTCGGGCCGGAGTGTCGGCCCGGGCCGGAGTCGTCGGGTCGGGCCGAGGTCGTCACGGTCGGGCCGGAGGTGTCGGGGGCGGGCCGGAGTCGTCGGGGTCGGGCCGGAGTCATCACGGTCGGGCCGGAGTCGTCAGAGTCGGGCCGGAGTCGTCCGGGTCGGGCCGGAGTCGTCCGGGTCGGGCCGGAGTCGTCCGGGTCGGGCCGGAGTCGTCCGGGTCGGGCCGGAGGCGTCAGGGTCGGGCCGGAGATACGTTCAGGGTCGGGCCGGAGGCTCGTCCAGGGTGCGGGCCGGAGTAGTCGGGGTCGGGCCGGAGGCGTCAGGGTCGGGCCGGAGGCGTCAGGGTCGGGCCGGAGGCGTCGGGGTCGGGCCGGAGGCGTCGGGCCGGAGGCGTCAGAGTCGGGCCGGAGACGACTGGGTCGGGCCGGAGGCGTCAGGGTCGGGCCGGAGTCGTCAGGGTCGGGCCGGAGGCGTCAGGGTCGGGCCGGAGTCGTCAGGGTCGGGCCGGAGTCGTCAGGGTCGGGCCGGAGTCGTCGGGTCGTGGCGAGTGTCGGGTCGGGCCGGAGTGTCGGGTCGGGCCGGAGTCGTCAGGGGTCGGGCCGGGTCGTCCGGGTCGGGCGGGAGTCGTCAGGGTCGGGCCGGAGTCGTCCGGGTCGGGCCGGAGGCGTCAGGGTCGGGCCGGAGGCGTCAGGGTCGGGCCGGAGGCGTCAGGGTCGGGCCGGAGGCGTCGGGCTGGAGTTGTCGGGGTCGGGTTACAGTTGTCGGGGTCGGGCCGGAGTAGTCGGGGTCGGGCCGGAGTCGTCAGGGACGGGCCGGAGTCGTCAGGGGGTCGGGGGCCGGGGGTCGTCCAGGGTCGGGCCGGAGGGTCAGGGTCGGGCCGGAGGCGTCGGGTCGGGGGGTCCGGGGTCGGGGGTTCGGGGTCGGGCGGAGTTGTCAGGGGTCGGGCGGAGTGTCGGGGTCGGGCCGGAGTCGTCGGGGTCGGGCCGGAGTCGTCGGGGTCGGGCCGGAGGCGTCAGGGTCGGGCCGGAGTCGTCAGGTCGGGCCGGAGTCGTCAGGGTCGGGCCGGAGTCGTCAGGGTCGGTCCGGAGTCGTCGGGGTCGGGCCGGAGTCGTCGGGGTCGGGCCGGAGTCGTCGGGGTCGGGCCGGAGTGGTCGGGGTCGGGCCGGAGGTGTCGGGGTCGGGCCGGAGGTGTCGGGGTCGGTCTGGAGGTGTTGGGGTCGGGCTGGAATCATCAGGGTCAGTCTGGAGGTGTGGGGGTCGGGCTGGAATCATCAGGGTCGGGCTGGAGGCGTCGGGGTCGGGCTGGAATAATAGGGGTCGGGCGTGAGTTGTAGCGGACGGGCTATAGATGTCGGGGTCGGGCAGGAGTTTTCGGGGTCGGGCTGGAGGTGTCGGGGTCGGGCCGGAGGTGTCGGGGTCGGGCCGGAGGTGTCGGGGTCGGGCAGGAGGCGTCGGGGTCGGTCCGGAGGTGTCGGGGTCGGGCTGGAATCATCAGGGTCAGTCTGGAGGTGTTGGGGTCGGGCTGGAATCATCGGGGTCGGGCTGGAGGCGTCGGGGTCGGGCCGGAGTTGTCGGGGTCGGGCCGGAGTTGTCGGGGTCGGGCCGGAGTTGTCGGGGACGGGCCGGAGTTGTCGGGGTCGGGCCGGAGTTGTCGGGGTCGGGCCGGAGTAGTCGGGGTCGGGCCGGAGTTGTCGGGGTCGGGCCGGAGGTGTCGGGGTCGGGCCGGAGTAGTCGGGGTCGGGCCGGAGTAGTCGGGGTCGGGCAGGAGTAGTCGGGGTCGGGCCGGAGTAGTCTGGGTCGGGCCGGAGGCGTCGGGGTCGGGCCGGAGTCGTCGGGGTCGGGTTGGAGTTGTCATTGTCGGGCCGGAGGCGTCGGGGTCGGGCTGGAATCATCAGGGTCGGGCTGGAGGCGTCGGGATCGGGCTGGAGCAGTCGGGGTCGGGCCGGAGCCGTCGGGGTCGGGCTGGAGGCGTCGGGGTCAGGTTGGAGGCGTCGGGGTCGGGCCGGAGTCGTCGGCGTCGGGCCGGAGTCGTCGGGGTCGGGCCGGAGTCGTCGGGGTCGGGCCGGAGTCGTCGGGGTCGGGCCGGAGTCGTCGGGGTCGGGCCGGAGGAGTCGGGGTCGGGCCGGAGGAGTCGGGGACGGGCCGGTGGTGTCGGGTTCGGGCCGGCGGTGTCGGGGTCGGGCCGGTGGTGTCGGGCTCGGGCGGGCGGTGTCGGGGTCGGGCCGGAGTCATCCTGGTCGGGCTGGAGTCGTCGGGGTCGGGCTGGAGTCGTCGGGGTCGGGCTGGAGTCGTCGGGGTCGGGCTGGAGTCGTCGGGGTCGGGCTGGAGTCGTCGGGGTCGGGCTGGAATCATCAGGGTCGGGCTGGAGTCGTCGGGGTCGGGTTGGAGTTGTCATTGTTGGGCTGGAGGCGTCGGGGTCGGGCTGCAATCATCAGGGTCGGGCTGGAGGCGTCGGGATCGGGCTGGAGCCGTCGGGTTCGGGCTGGAGCCGTCGGGGTCGGGCTGGAATCATCAGGGTCGGGCTGGAGTCGTCGGGGTCGGGTTGGAGTTGTCATTGTCGGGCTGGAATCATCAGGGTCGGGCTGGAGGAGTCGGGAGCGGGCTGGAGGCGTCGGGATTGGGCTGGAGCAGTCGGGGTCGGGCTGGAGGCGTCGGGGTCAGGTTGGAATCATCCTGGTCGGGCTGGAGTCCTGCGGGTCGGGCCGGAGTCGTCGGGGTCGGGCCGGAGTCGTCGGGGTCGGGCCGGAGTCGTCGGGGTCGGGCCGGAGTCGTCGGGGTCGGGCCGGAGGCGTCGGGGTCGGGATACAGTCGTCGGGCTGGAGTCGTCGGGGTCGGGCCGGAGTTGTCGGGGTCGGGCTGGAGGCGTCGGGGTCGGGCTGGAGGCGAAGGGGTCGGGCTGGAGTCGTCTTGGTCGGGCTGGAGTCAGACAGCAGCTGGACGGGGGCAGCACACATGGTCTGCTCACCTTATTACTGCTTTATGTTGCCACTTCTAGTGAGGGGCGAGGTGACGGCAGCCGCTGACCACCGGACGTTGTTGGCAAAGGGTAGAGGTAACAATGTGCAAAAACAAATCAGTCTTTCACAGGCTCCTACTCCCCCTTGTGGTGACTTCAGGCTGACACAATCTTATCAGCTGTGAGTGTTGTGAGCAGAGTTATAGAGAGTGCCAAGTGTAGTGAACCTGACACGTGGGAGTTACCAGTGTATTGACCCCGCCAAGTGGGAGTGACCAGTGTGGTTACCTCGCCCAGAGGGAGTGACCAGTGCTGTGACCACACCCAGAGGGAGTGACCAGTGCTGTGACCACACCCAGAGGGAGTGACCAGTGACCACCTCCTGTCATCTGCTATGGATGTCACTGTACTAGGGCAAATGATAAAATGGCTGAAATACAGCTGCAGCTCCGGATGTGACTGGAGAATAAGCAATGATGCGTGAATAGTAACTGCAGCTCTGGATATGACTACTGTAGAGCATGAGACCTGCTGTAACAGCATAGGGATCGGAGAGGGGTCATGGGGCGCCCGTCAGGAGATGATTTAGAAAGTCTACAGAGATAATGATAGATTCGTGAGTCAGGAGCGGCCCCCGGCGGGGAGTCTGTGAGATGTGCAGGCGACCGGATTCAGGCATTTACCTGAGAAACACGTCCCGAACCGAGCGCGTCACCAGAGCAAACACCTGTCTACCTGTATCCCAGCAACAGCTGAACCCAGCAGCTCCCATCCCTCTATATAAAGCCCCATCTGCAGGTTTCTCCCTCCCATCTATATAAAGCCCCATCTGCAGGTTTCTCTCCTCTCTATGTAAAACCCCATCTACAGGTTTCTCCCTCCGTCTATATAAAGCCCCACTGGGTTTTTCCCCCCTCCCCCTTATAAACCCCCATCTGCGGGGTTTTCTCGCCCCTCATATAAGCCCCATCGCTTTTTCTCCCCCCCTCATTAAACCCCATCGCAGGTCCCCCCCCTCTAAAACCCCATCTGCTTTTTCTCCCCCCCTAATAAACCCCCATCGCAGCCCCCCCCCCTCTATATAAACCCCCATTCGGTTTCCCCCTCCAAAAAAGCCCCATCTGCATTTTTTTTCCCTCCCCCCCCTATTAAAGCCCCATCTGCGGGTTTCCCCTCCCCCCCATATAAACCCCCAACTGCAGGTTTCTCCTCCTCTCATATAAACCCCCTCTGCAGGTTTCTCCCCCCCTATATAAAGCCCCATCTGCGGGTTTCTCCCCTCTAAAAAAAGCCCCACCTCGGTTTCCCTCCCCTTTATAAAGCCCCATCTGATTTTTTTCTCTCGACACAAAATCAAAAAAACCCTTTCCCCTTTTTAGGTCAATTGGGAATAAAAAATTTATTCTTTTCCCCAAAAACAGAAGAATGGGGGGAAAATTTTTTAAGCCATTTTTTTTTATTTTTTTAAATCAGAGTTTCCAACAGGGGATACTCCGCCTTTACAAAAATTTGGGGACCGCCCATATATGATTCAGGTTTTGGAAAGCTTCTGATGGTTTATGGGCAACACGAGAAATTTAGAGAAAAAGGGGATGTTTTTTTTTCACAAAACACACTGTTTCGATGTAAATCATAGGAAAGTCAAAAAACAGCCAAGAATCAGGAAGAGTTTTTGGGGGGACTTGCACAAGCGGGAAAATTTTCCCTTGGGGGAAATTTCCAAACCTGGGGGGAGCCTCTTTCACTGTACAAACAATTTGCAAAAGTCAAACAAATGGGAATGTCCGGCCATCTCCCGCCAGGAAGGGAGGGGTCTGTGTCCAGAGATGATTTGGTCCGACATTGCAACCCCCCAAGAACAAAAGAAAAAACCCTTTGTAAAAGATGCGGCGAAGCGGTCTTTATCCACGGAAAGATACTGTATCAACTGGCAAAAGGCCGCCTTCCCGGGGAAGTAGCCTTTACCCAAAAGACACATGGAAAAGCCAGTTAAATTTTGGAATGCCGGGAACAAAGAGCTACATTTCGGGAACGGGTCCGGGTCTGACGAAATGAAAATTTGGACTATTTGGCCAAAAATCCCCACTTTTAGTTTGGGGAAAAAAGAAATTGGAAGCCAAAACAAAACCCCAACTGGAAACACGGGGTGGCCATCATGTGTTGGGTTTTTTTTCTGCAAGGACGGGCACTTTCCCAAAAAAGATGGCTCAGAGGAAAACAATTATGGGGCAAAAATGAACAACATCTCAAACATAGCCCGGAAATTAAAAACTTGGACTGAAATGTTCTTCCAAAAGGACAAGACCCGAAGCTACGGCCAAACTGGTTCAAAGGCTTTAGAGACCAACCATGTTTTTTGGGCGGCCCGTCACAAAGCCCTGATCTCAACCTATGGGAAATTATGACAAACGAAAAAAGGGGGAGCGAGCAAAAACCCCCAAACAGGGCACAGTACACCATTTGTCAGGGGGAAGGGCCAAAATTCCCACCAACTATTTTGGGAAACTTGGGAAGGATCCCGAACTTGACCCAAGTCCTACATTTAAGGGCAAAGCCCCAAAAACTAAGAAATGGAGGAAAAACTGACAAAAAGTAAAAAAATCCTTAAACATTCCCCTCTCATTATTCGCATTTGGGGAATAAAAAATTTTGGTTCCTAATGACCTAAAACAGGAGAAAAACCTGCAGATGGGCTTTTTAAGAGGGGGGCAGAAAAACGCAATGGGGTTTATATAAGGGGGGGGGAAACCCGCAAGATGGGCTTTTTATAGGGGAGGGAGAACCTGCAGTGGGGGTTTTTAAAAAGGGGAGGGAGAAACCTGCAATGGGGCTTTTATAAGGGGAGAATCCTGCAGAGGGTTTTATAAGAGGGAGGGAGAAACCGCAGATAGGCTTTATATAGAGGGGAGGGGGAAACCTCAGAGGGGTTTTTAAAGAGGGGGGGAGAAAAACCCGAGATGGGGCCTTTTTTATAAAGAGGAAAACCTGCAGACGGGGCTTTTATTTAGAGGGAGGGGAAACCTGCAGATGGGGCTTTAAAAAAAGGAGGGAAAACCTCAGAGGGCTTTATATAGAGGGGAGGGGGAAAAAGCAGAAGGGGCTTTATATAGGGGGAGGGATAAACCGCGGATGGGCTTTTTTAGAGGGGGGGGGAAACCGCAAAGGGGCTTTAAATAAGTAGGGTAAACCCGCAGTTTGGGTTTAAATAGAGGGGGGGAAACCTGCAATGGGGCTTTATATAAGGGAGAGAAACCTCAGAGGGGCTTTTTTTAGAGGGGGGGGTTAAAACCGCGGAGGGGTTTTAAAATGAGGGGAGGGAAAAACCCGCAGAGGGCTTTTTTTTTTTTTTTTAAACGTATTTTATTGAAAAAAATTCTCCTTTTAAAAAACAAAAAACACATCGCAATATCAAAAATACTTCAATAAATTTAAAATTTAAAAGCCCCTTTTTAAAGCTTACACTTCTCCATTTAATTATATTAACATCCAAAAAAATAAACCCACCTATATAAACAACCCAATAAAGCCCCCCCCCCCCCTACCACCCACCACAACCCCCGGAAAAGAAAATATTGCACCAAAAAATTGTGAAACCACTCTTTCCTCTTCAAGGAATATTCTAATAAGATCACCTACCCGTGCGGGAATTCCCCCCTTGTAACCTTTCTTAGACAACCTATTCGTTTCCCTGGTCATGTATCATCTCCTACCTCTAGTCTGCCCAAGGATCCAGCCAGTTTTTCCCTGAGGTAGTAATCAGAAGTGCGGAAGTGATCCATCAGCGCTCCTACCTCTTCATCTGAAAAAGTTTTAACTATAAAACTCTTCCACTTTTTAAAGAACTTCTCAGATAAAGAGCTCTTATTTGTTTCCGCCTCAATCCTATCTGTGGTTAGCAAACTCTTGATCAATAGGATAGCTTCATCCTTTGTCGGGACACTCTCCTCCAACCAATGTCTTAGGATACACTTCTTAGCCACCAGCAATAACGTGTGCACCCCCTTGTGATTTAATAAGGCGCAGATGGGGCTTTATATAGAGGGAGGGAGAAACCTGCAGATGGGGCTTTATATAGAGGGGAGGGAGAAACCTGCAGATGGGGCTTTATATAGAGGGGGGAAACCCGCGATGGGGCTTTATATAGATGGGAGAGAAACCTGCAGATAGGGCTTTATATAGAGGGGAGAGAAACCTGCTGATGGGGCTTTATATAGAGGGGAGGGAAACTGCTGGGTTCAACTGTATATACGTCTTTGGGAGAGTATCACACACCAGGGCTTAGATACAGAAGACAGCATCACACATCATAGGCTTAGATACAGCAGTTTAGAGGACAGTACCATACTATAAGTCCTCTGCCCCTCCAAAGATGGCGCTGTCCCCACACCATCTGGTCACTGGGGTTGGGTTGGTCCTGATGCTGCTTGTAGGGGTCGGAGGTTCCCCCACCTCCTGGTCATTAGGGTCGGGGTGGTCCTGATGCTGCTTGTAGGGGTCAGCGCTGACCCCCACCTCCTGGTCACTTGGGTTGGGGTGGTCCTGTTGCTGCTTGTAGGGGTCGGCGTTGCCCCCACCTCCTGGTCATTAGGGCTGGGGTGGTCCTGGTGCTGTCTGTAGGGGTCGGCACTGCCCCTCCTCCTGGTCATTAGGGACGGGGTGATCCTGATGCTGCCTGTCGGGGTTGGTGCTGTCCCCACACCACCTGATCATTAGTGCCATGGTTGGGTTGGTCCAGGTGCTGCTTGTAGGGGTCGGTGCTTCCCCCACCTCCTGGTCATTAGGGTCGGGGTGGTCCTGATGCTGCTTGTAGGGGTCAGCGCTGCCCCCCACCTCCTGGTCATTAGGGTCGGTGTGGTTCTGGTGCTGCCTATAGGGGTTGGTGCTGTCCCCTCCTCCTGGTCATTGGGGCCGGGGTTGGGGTGGTCCTGGTGCTGTCTGTTGGGGTTGGCGTTGCCCCCTCCTCCTGGTTATTAGGGTCGGGGTTGGGGTGGTCCTGGTGCTGTCTGTTGGGGTTGGCGTTGCCCCCACCTCCTTGTCATTAGGGTTGGGTTGGTCCTGGTGCTGTCTGTAGGGGTCGGCGCTGCACCCACCTCCTGGTCATTAGGGTTGGGTTGGTCCTGGTGCTGCTTGTAGGGGTCGGCGCTTCCCCCACCTCCTGGTCATTAGGGTCGGGGTGGTCCTGATGCTGCTTGTAGGGGTCAGCGCTGCCCCTCCTCCTGGTCATTAGGGTCGGGGTGGTCTTGGTGCTGCTTGTAGGGGTCGGCGCTGCCCCTCCTCCTGGTCATTAGGGTCGGGGTGGTCCTGGTGCTGTCTGTTGGGGTTGGCGTTGCCCCCACCTCCTGGTCATTCGGGATGGGTTGGTCCTGATGCTGATTGTAGGGGTCGGTGCTTCCCCCACCTCCTGGTCATTGGGGCCGGGGTGGGGGTGGTCCTGATGCTGCCTGTCTGGGCCCCCCCTCCTCCTGGTCATTGGGGCGGGGGCCGGGGGGGTCCTGATGCTGCCTATCGGGGTCGGTGCTGCCCCCTCCTCCTGGTCATTGGGGCCGGGGTTGGGGTGGTCCTGATGCTGCCTGTCGGGGTCCCCCTCCTCCTGGTCATTGGGGCGGGGTTGGGGTGGTCCTGATGCTGCCTGTCGGGGTCGGTGCTGCACCCTCCTCCTGGTCATTAGGGTCGGGGTTGGGGTCCTGATGCTGCCTGGCGGGGTCCCCCTCCTCCTGGTCATTGGGGCCGGGGTGGTTCTGATGCTGCCTGTCGGGGTCCCCCTCCTCCTGGTCATTAGGGTTGGGGTGGTCCTGATGCTGCCTGTCGGGGTCTCCCTCCTCCTGGTCATTGGGGCCGGGGTTGGGGTGGTCCTGATGCTGCCGGTCTGGGCCCCCCCTCCTCCTGGTCATTGGGGCGGGGTCGGGGTGGTCCTGATGCTGCCTGTCGGGGTCCCCCTCTTCCTGGTCATTGGGGTGGGGTCGGGGTGGTCCTGATGCTGCCTGTCGGGGTCCCTCTTCTCCTGGTCATTAGGGTCGGGTGGTCCTGATGCTGCCTGTCGGGGTCCCCCTCCTCCTGGTCATTGGGGCGGGGGTTGGGGTGGTCCTGATGCTGCCTGTCGGGGTCCCCCTCCTCCTGGTCATTGGGGTCGGGGTGGTCCTGATGCTGCCTGTCGGGGTCCGCCTCCGCCTGGTCATTGGTGCGGGGGTGGTCCTGATGCTGCCTGTCGGGGTCCCCCTTCTCCTGGTCATTGGGGCGGGGTGGGGGTCCTGATGCTGCCTGTCGGGGCCCCCCCTCCTCCTGGTCATTGGGGTCGGGGTGGTCCTGATGCTGCCTGTCGGGGTCCCCCTCCTCCTGGTCATTGGGGCGGGGGTTGGGGGGGGCCTGATGCTGACTGTCGGGGCCCCCCCCCCTCCTGGTCATTGGGGTCGGGGTGGTCCTGATGCTGCCTGTCGGGGTCCCCCTCCTCCTGGTCATTGGGGCGGGGTTGGGGTGGTCCTGATGCTGCCTGTCGGGGTCCCCCTCCTCCTGGTCATTGGGGCCGGGGTGGTCCTGAGCTGCCTGTCGGGGTCCCCCTCCTCCTGGTCATTGGGGCCGGGGTGGTTCTGATGCTGCCTGTCGGGGTCCCCCTCCTCCTGGGCAGTGGGGCGGGGTTGGGGTGGTCCTGCTGCTGCCTGTCGGGGTCCCCCTCCTCCTGGTCATTGGGGCGGGGGTTGGGGTGGTCCTGATGCTGCCTGTCGGGGTCCCCCTCCTCCTGGTCATTGGGGCGGGGTCGGGGTGGTCCTGATGCTGCCTGTCGGGGTCCCCCTCCTCCTGGTCATTGGTGCGGGGGTGGTCCTGATGCTGCCTGTCGGGGTCCCCCTTCACCTGGTCATTGGTGCGGGGGTGGTCCTGATGCTGCCTGTCGGGGTCCCCCTCCTCCTGCCCAGGCCCCTGGTTCTGCTCACCTCCAGCACCTGACGATTTGCCTGTAATTGGCTGTGATGCTCGGCGGCTTCCCCCCTCTCAGCGACACTTTTCCCAATCTCCTTGTGCTGCTCTCTGAGCGATGGAGGAACAGCGGCTGTGACAGCGAATGTCAAGGAAAGCCATAAATATTAATCGCCTGCTTAGCTGCCAAATGAATCTGCTCCTTTCCTGCTGCTGCTGCTGCGGTTACAGACAGACGCTGATACGTCACCGGCGGACCCGGTCTGGGAAAAGTTCTGCCGCAGACACACAGCAGCACAGAGCGTTTCAGATCGCACAGAACGTGCGGCTGCTTCACCAGGTAAGTAAAATGTCATCTTTGTATAATGAAACTTTCTACAACTTTCTAATAGAGTTTGTACCTCAACACCTCCCTGCTTTCAAGATCTCTGCTTGCTTTCTGGAAGTTGCGTTGTTCTTAATAACAACCAGAAGCTGAAAACTGGTCCTGATTCCATGCCTCCTACAGCTGAGGGTTTGTTACATTCGTATCCAGTCTAGACAATGCTCTGTGAGCTAAATACATCAGCTAAATACATCCATCCCCTGTACTACTCTGAAATTTCTGAGGTTCTGCTACATTTGTATCCAGTCTATACAATGCTCTGTGAGCTAAACACATGAGCAGCACACATCACTCTACTGACCTAATCTAATACTCAATACATTAATACATCTGTATCCAGTCTAGACAATGCATCTTGAGCTAAACACATGAGCAGCACACATCTCTCTCCTGACCTAATCTAATACTCAATACATTAATACATCTGTATCCATTCTAGACAATGCTCTGTGAGCTAAACACATGAGCAGCACACATCTCTCTCCTGACCTAATCTAATACTCAATACAAAAATACATCTTTAACAAGACTACACAATGCACTCTGAGCTAAACACATGAGCTGCACACATCACTATCCTGACCTAATCTAATACTCAATACATTAATACATCTGTATCCATTCTAGACAATGCTCTGTGAGCTAAACACATGAGCTGCACACATCACTATCCTGACCTAATCTAATACTCAATACATTAATACATCTGTATCCATTCTAGACAATGCTCTGTGAGCTAAACACATGAGCAGCACACATCACTCTCCTGACCTAATCTAGTACTCAATACATTAATACATCTGTATCCATTCTAGACAATCTCTGTGAGCTAAACAATGAGCAGCACACATCTCTCTCCTGACCTAATCTAATACTCAATACATTAATACATCTGTATCCATTCTAGACAATGCTCTGTGAGCTAAACACATGAGCAGCACACATCTCTCTCCTGACCTAATCTAATACTCAATACATTAATACATCTGTATCCAGTCTATACAATGCTCTGTGAGCTCTCTCCTGACCTAATCTAATACTCAATACATTAATACATTTGTACTGAGTCTAGACAATCCTCAGTGAGCTAAATACATCAACAGCACAAATCTCGTTCCTGTTCTGACCCAATACTTCTGAGGATTTGTTGCAATTGCATCCAGTCCAGACAGTGCTCTGTGAGCTAAACCCATGAGCTGCCCACAAGCCTCTCCAGTCCTAACCTAATACTTATGAGGTTTTGCTACATTTGTATCCAGTCTAGACAATGCTCTGTGAGCTAAATGCTTGAGCTGCCCACTTCTCTCCTGTTTTGATCTAATAATACTTCAAAGGAAAGTACAATTGCATCAAATCTAGGCAATGCTCTGTGAGATAAACATTAATGATTGAAAATGTTTACATTTTTTTGCAAAAACGACGGGTTTGAGATCTGACCTCAGAGAATCCGAGTTGTGTAACTACAGCCCGGATTTTCTATTGATGTCTATGGGGCTGGGTTTACAGCCGGTTTTTGAAAATCCAGATCCCCATCACAAATGGACTGGTAATCCGCGCTGTGTGGATGGGCCCTTAACCAGATAACACATGTGGGACGTCATTCTCATTGGCGCACGGCCCAGAATTTTGGCACAATTGCCGTAACTGCCCTCCACTGTATTAGCTGGACCATTGATCAGTAGTGACCGGAGATAAAGGTGAGTCCCCATCTCACATACTGATGGCAAAATAAAAGGATATGCCACCAGTGTGTGACCGGTGCGGATCCCACCTCAAGGGCCCGCGCTTATCTTGCCTCGAGTTGGTACTCCCCTTGATATGAATGGGAACATTCCAACCAGGCTCGGACAGGTCCTCAGGAGAACAGGGGAAACCCCTGGGGGGGCCCTGAGCAATGCAGACCTGGTAGTTCTTTTAAACTACATGTACATCCTTGGGAGAGGCAGAGAATAACAAGCATGTACAGTAAATTTAGGGTGAGCCCCAAGAATCATCTCCACTGGTGTCCCCAAGTATCATCTCCACTGGTGTCCCCAAGTATCATCTCCACTGGTGGCCCCAAGTATCATCTCCACTGGTGACCCCAAGAATCATCTCCACTGGTGGCTACAAGAATCATCTCCACTGGTGGCCCCAAGAATCTCCACTGGTGGCCCAAGAATCATCTCCACTGGTGGCCCAGAATCATCTCCACTGGTGGCTACAAGAATCATCTCCCCCTGGTGTCCCCAATATCATCTCCAAATGGTGGGCCCCCAAGAATCATCTCCACTGGTGGCTACAAGAATCACCTCCACTGGTGGGCCCCAAGAATCATCTCCACTGGTGGCCCCAAGAATCATCTCCACTGGTGGGCTACAGGAACCATCTCCACTGGTGGGCTACAGGAATCATCTCCACTGGTGGCCCCAAGAATCATCTCCACTGGTGGGGCCCCAAGAATCACCTTCACTGGTGGCCACAAGAATCATCTCCACTGGTGGGCCCCAAGAATCATCTTCACTGGTGGGCTCCGAGAATCAACTCCAATGGTGAGCCCCAAGTATCAACTCCAATGGTGGCCCCAATAACCAACTCCACTGAAGGACCCCAAGTATCAACTCTACTGTGGCCAGAAGAATCACCTCCACTGGTGGCCCCAAGAATCAGATCTACTGTTAGGGCCCAAGAATATACTCTACTGGTGGCCCCAAGAATTATCTCCACTGGTGGCTCCAAGAAACATCTCCACTGGTGGCCCCAAAAATTATCTCCACTGGTGGGCACAAGAATCATCTCCACTGGTGGACCCCAAGAATAAACTCCACTGGTGGACCCCAAGAATCATCTCCACTGGTGGCCCCAAGAATAAACTCCACTGGTGGACCCCAAGAATCATCTCAAAGGGTAGGATCCAAGAATCATTTCCACTGTTGGGCCTAAGAATCAACTCCACTGGTAGGCCCAAGTATCAACTCTACTGGTGGCCCCAAGAATCAACTCCACTGGGAGCTCCAAGAAACCACTCCACTGGTGGGCCCAAGTATCAGCTCTACTATTGGGCCCCAAGAAACAGCTCCACTGGTGGCCTCCCAGAATCATCTCCAATGGTGGGCCCCAAGAATCATCTCCACTGGTGGGCCCCAAGAATCACCTCCACTGGTGGTCCCAAGAATCAACTCCACTGGTGGCACCCAAGAAAAACCTCCACTGGTGCCCCCAAAAATTTCATCTCCACTGGTGGCCCCAAGAATCACCTCCACTGGTGGCCCCAACAATCAACTCCACTAGTGGCTCCAAGAATCATCTCCACTGGTGGGCCCCAAGAATCACCTCCACTGGTGGCCCCAAGAATCACCTCTACTGGTGGCCCCAACAATCAACTCCACTAGTGGCCCAAATACTCCACTGGTGGGCCCCAAGAATAAACCTCCACTGGTGGCCCCAAAATCACCCCCACTGGTGGCCCAAGAATAAACCCCCACTGGTGGCTCCAAGAATCATCTCCACTGGTGGCCCCAAGAATCATCTCCACTGGTGGGCCCCAAGAATCAGCTCCATTGATGGGCCCCGAGAATTAAATTTCACTGGTTGGCTCTATGTACTCCAGTCCAGCAGACTTTTGGGGGCCTGTTCTCCAGATAGGTGCAGGTCCCAGAGATGGTATCTACACTAACCACACATTGATGGCAAATCCGACGTATGAGAAGAGATAACCCCTGTAATGAAGGCCGCTCCTCTTAGGTGATGGGGTAATGGGGCATTGTCGGAGGAGTTGTCTGGCACGGCTCTTTAGAGGGCTCAGATTTGACGGTGCTCACCTGCAGATCACCTGTGCCCCTCCCCAGCAGGGGTAGCAGGTGAAGTGACAGAGCGGCGATAAATCCCTGGGGCAGGAGGAGAGATGTATTTACCCCGGAGCTCCGCGTTTATTGTCACCCAATGGAGGGAAGGCTCCCGACTCTGTGTACAGTACAATCCAAGCCTCTGCTGCAGCCGAGTAATCGCCGTATCTCACTGCAGCTCATATTTATTGTCCATTCAACTCTGTAGGAAAACAAAAAAC
>JAODAL010069319.1:0-16408 GCA_025379985.1 Phyllomedusa bahiana | reverse complement strand
TACCCCCTCCCCTTGACCAAAATGGGTAAAACACCAGTGAAACACAGGCTCTGCGGGACTTTTATATTACCCATATACAGTGACCAATAGTGGTAACAGCAGTGTAAAACAGCCGGGGAAGACATAAAAATTTATTACATTTTGCGTTACATCTTGGACTAAAGGGTTGACGTTTCCCCTAAACCGGGCTTTTGACTTTCTCTTTTGTTCGCTTTCCGGGGTCCAGCCCCGAAATTTTTGATGACATCTCCCCCCACTTGCCCCTGAAAGATTTAGACACAAAATTTTTTAAAGAACCCTGATTTTTCCAGAAACCTCCCCCCCTGGCTATGGGGGGTCCATTTAGGCAGGCGGGGTTTTAGTTGGGATTTTTTGGGGGCCCCCAAATGGGCAATTTTTTTGGTACCCAATAGAGGGGCCCATTAGGAGGGGGGTTGGGTATTATAGGGGCCCCAAAAAGGAAGACGGGGGTTTTAGGGGGCTAAAGGGGGCCAAGTGGGTAGGGTTTAGGTAACCCAAAGGGGCCCCATAAAAAGTGAACCGGAAAGGCTTGGGGGGGTTCCCGGGCCCTTTTGGGGGGGGTAAAAGGGCAGGCATTATGGGGGTTTTTAAGAGGCAGGAAATTAGGGGGGCTGTACAGGGGGCCCTATGGGGGCTGAAAATAGGAAAGGTGGCATATAGGGGGTTGTTGGGCGGGCAGGAAAATTTTGGGGGTGTATAGGCAGGCGGCAGATGGGGGGGCTTTAAAGGCAGGCAAACCCGGGCAGAAAGGGGGCTTTTATAGGCAGGAAAGCGCAGATAGGGGCTGAAAAGGCGGGCAGGCTTTATAGGGGGGGCTTTTAAAGGCGGGAAGGAAATATGGGGGGCGTAAGGCGGGGGCAGGCTTATGGGGGGTGTATAGGAAAGGCCCGGGCCTATGGGGGGTTTAAGGCAGGCGGGAAAAATGGGGGCTATGGCAGGCAAAAGGGGGGGTATAAGGTGGCATAGGGGAGGCTTAGGCAGGCATTGGGGGGGTAAAGGGGGGGAAAAGGGGGGGGGTTTTGGGAGGCATATGGGGGGCTATAGGAAAGGCCCTTTTGGGGGGCTATGGGGAGCAAAGGGGGTATAGGCAGGCTTTAGGGGGGGTTTATGGCGGGAAAGGGGGGGAGATAAAATGGGGAAAAAACTTACTCACCTGCCCCCACTTTTCCCCCGTTGCGCGGCTCGCTCCGCTCGGTTTCTCCCCCTGCACCCCTCTGCGTCCAGCGGGCGGGCGGTGGGGGTTGACGTCACCGCGGCGCCCACGGGGCCAAGAGGGCCCGGGGGAAGTGCAGAGCGGAGGGGAATCGGCCTCTGTCCGCTATACCAGCAGCGTCCCTTGAACGCTGGGGCCGGGGGGCCCCCGGGCGTTAGAGGGAGTATGCGCGGGGCCCCGCACCCTCCCGCCCCGCCCAGGAACTTTTTAATTTTCATTTCCGGCGGGCCCCGGGGAGCCATTCCCGGGGGGTAGGGACGGAGTACATTCCCGGGGCCCCCCAAGCGAAAGGGGCCCCCTTTGGCAAACTGCTACCCGGGCTCCCCCGGGAAATTTTCCCCCACTGAGTGGAGATGATTTTGGGGCCCCCATGGATTTGATTCGGGGGCCACCAGTGGAGGGGGTTTTTGGGGTTCCCCACCAGGGGAAATTGATTTTTGGGGCCCCAAACCAGGGGATTTGTTTTCGGGGGGGTCCCCAGTAGGGCGGATTCTTGGGGTCCCCCGTGGAAAATGATTTTTGGTTTCCCCCCAGTGGAGCTAAATTTTGGGGCCCCCACCTGTGGATTTGATTTTGGGGGCCCAAAAGTGCTTTTTGGATTTTTCCCCCCCCCACCGGGTTGGGAGAAAATTTTCCTCGGGGAAAACCAGTGGATTGAAGAAAATTTCCCTTGGGGCCCCCGTTGAGTTAAATTCTTGGCCCCCACCAGTGGTTGATTAGGGGGGCCCCAACAAGTGGAGTTGTAAATTTTTTGGGTTAAATCAGGGGAGTTGTGTTTTGGGGTGGGCCACGGGGCGATTGAGCTTACATTTCTTTTATGCTCGGAAAAAAAAAAAACTGAGCTTTTTTGGGGCAAAAGGGACAGTTTTTTGGGGGTAAAAACCGTTTTCATAAAAAACCCCCCAATGTTTTTATGTTAGGAGTCAAATTTTTTTCACTTTTCTGGTGATGACGCTGTGTGAGTGCTTCTTTTTTACAGGATAAGTTTACATTGGTATCATGTTGAGGCACATAACATTTTTGTATTAACTTTTCAATCCTTTTTTTTTGGGTGAGGCTGAATGAAAAGTGGAAGTTCTGGCCGGGTTTTTATTTTTTATTTGTCACATTGTTCACTGCACGGATTAACCCCCTTTTCTGAATTGATTTTTTTCATCCTTTGCGGGAAGGGAAATAATGGAGGCGGTTCCCAGCTGATTATTATAGGACGAGCTCTATACGGGGAACAGACCCGGCCCCATTCCCGGTTTAAAAAACCATTTAACACCAAGCAATGAAAATACTATGCCTGTTTAACTTTTGATGGGGTTCCCCCTTACAAATCTGGGGTCCCAATTTGGGTTTCAATGGCACCAGAACAAAGAAACTTCCATAATGGCATGTTAATGCAGGAAACCACCTTTCTAGTCCCTTTTTTTATGTAATCCGGTGTACAACGTGAACCACCTCTACAGCAGGAACGGAGTGGGCCCCATTCCCTGTTTTTAACTTTTTAATGCTGCACAAAAAAGTGCATACTGTTTACCCCCTGATCGCCCCCATGAAAATCGGGGGGGCCCAATTGGTTTCAATGGCAGCCAGAAGTCTAATGAAGACTTCCATAACTGGCATGTTAATGCTATGGAACCACCATTCTAGTACAGCTTATTTATATAATGCAGAAGGGTACAAGCTTTAAAGCCCCCTCCCCAATCAACCCCGGGGGGGTCCATTCCCTGCTGTTTAACCATTTAGACGCCGCAGCAATTGCGACCTTGGAGTCTAAATGAATGAGAAATGGTGCTAGGCACTGTTCGACTCTCTGATCGGCCCCCCCCCCTGACAATTGGGGTAAAAATTGTTTTAATGGCAGCGGGAAGCTAATAAAAAATTTCCAAAGCTGGCATTTTAAACGTTCTGTTACTTCCGCTTAAAGGGCGGAATATTGGGGACCCTTTTGGACACCCCAATTTTAAAATGCAAAGGTGTAAAAGCATGAAGCCCCCCCAATGGTAAAAGTACCCGGGGGGACTGTTTGTACAAGTCAAAAAGAAAAATGCCCAAGCTTTTTGTGTGTCAGACCCGAGTGCTGTTCTTTTTGGCACATTCAAAAAAATTCCAAAAACATGCAAGCAGGATAGTCCTCCGGTATGGGCCCTTTTGGTCAAACTACTCTTTTCCCTAGAATGATCAGCGCCCCATCCCCGGCTACACCCTTTTATAACCGCGTGGGGACGCCTATCGGGGGCCCCCAATGCTATGATCCCGTGATTGGGAGGATGGAACAATCGGATGAAGATAATCATCTGTACAGGAGAGAAGTGATAAAGTCCCACAGAGAAACCCTATAAATTTCGTTTAAGCCCCCGGCCCCCTGCCTCCTGCCCGTTGTCCCATGGGACTATTCCGGTGGGGCGGTGGCAGCAGGAGATGGTGTCATGTGGATTTGGTGTCTACCATGAAGAAGCTTTATTAGATTTATAAACTGGGTAAGTGCAAGATTTTTTTGTAGTAATTTTTGGTTGGAGCAGCAAAGAGAGGACGGTCTAACCTGTAGGGTCATGCACCTTAGTGACTGATTTTGGACAGTCCTATGACAACCCGTGGGAAAAGGGGTTTTTTATTCAGACCCGAAAATCCGGTGCATTTCCATGGCCGCCGTACTTCGAATAAGGAAAACCTGGGGAAGAAAATCCTATGATAAATCACTTTCAGGATTTCTGCTTGCCTTCAGTGAATGGAAACATAGGGTTTGCTACAATGTATCCTTTGTGACTTTAGTCTGAATGTTAGACATACATTTTATCTTTGCGGATACATTGTAGCAAATAGAAAAAAGGGGGTTTGTATGCTGTGTCAGTTTCCACAAAACCCCAAAAAAATCTCGTTTTAATTTTCACACCTATCAAGACCCCGTTACGTCTAATGGGAACATTCTTTGTGTACGCACATTGAAAACCTGTTCATACCTAATGCTACTCACAGCTGAGGGTTTGTAACAATTGTTTCTAACCCAGTCAATCCTCTGTTACCTATACATATCACAGCAGCACAAATCCCTCCTTTTTCCCACCCTTTAAAACAAGACCTCTTTACTTCGTGAAAGGAACACCCCTTTCAAGGGATTTTAAAAACCATGTTACTCCAGCTGGGGTAGTTCCCTTTGCATCCAGCTGTTTAACCCCTTGTTTATTTAAAAAGGGGATTTTCCATTCACTGACATAAGAGGATCTTAACAAGGCTGGAACGGGAAATAGATTTTGCGCGTATGTAGGGGTTTGGGTTTTATATATATATATATGTATAAAAATTAATATAATAATATGTGTGTGTTGTGGTGCTGCTGTCTATCTATCTAAATGTCCATCATCATCTATCTATTAACTATCTATCTATCATCAAAATCTATCTATCAATCTATCTATCTATTTTCCCCTATCTATCTACCATCTACCCCCTATCTATCTATTACATTATCTATCTATCTATATCTATCTTATTATCTATGACCCCAATCTATCTCAATTTATCTTTATCGTCTCTATATCTATCTTCTACTATCTACATCTATCTTTTTATCTATTATTATCTATCTATCTTTCTATCCCTCTACATCATATATTATCTATATATATCTAAATGTCTCATATCTATCCTATCTATCTATCATCTATCATCATCTACTATTATCTTCTATCCATACTTTAATCTATCTTCTATCTATTACATCTTCATATCTACATCTACCCTCCCCTACCCCTTTATCTTAATTATCTAATCCTCCATTTTCTATCTTCTCTTCATATCATCTATCTTTCATATCTAATTATCTACGCTCTTCAATCTATCATTATCATTTTTCTAATTATCAACTATCTTTTTCTACCTATATCTATTATCTATCTATCTTTATCTATCTCTATCTATTATATCTATTTTACTATCTATTATCTATTCATACTTCTATCTCTCTCAATCATCTATTCCTATCTTTCTATCTTCAATCTTTAAATCTATCTATCACTATATTACTATCTATATCACTATCTATTCATATCTATCTCTCTAATCTATCTTTCTTATCATTTTTCTATCTCATATTTTTAATCTCTATCTATCATCTAACCCAATCTATATCATATCTATATCTATCTATCTATCTAATCATCTCCTCATATTATCTATCTATCAATCATCTACCCCATATTTTATCTATCTACTATTTTTCCTATCTTTTCTTCATCTCATACTACGCTCTCTCTCATATTATTATCTATCTCATATCTATCTTTTAAATCCCCTCTATACTATCTATCTTCTACTATCTACCCTCAAACTATCTTTTTATCTTCATATCTATCTTTATTATCTACTATCTATCTATCTTCTCATATCATCTTTTTCTATTTTCATATTTTTACCTTCTATATCTACGCTCTTCTCAAACATCTTTTTAATCCATATCTTCTATCTATCTATCATCTATCTATCTATCTATCTTCTCATATTTCTATCTTTTATCTACTATCATCTATTTCATATTTCTACTATCTTTAAATTATCATCCTCCTCTAAATTTTATCATCTACTCATACTATTATCTATTTTCTACTATCTACTATTTTCTTCATCATCTCCAAAACTATCCCTATCTATCTATCATATCTATTATCATCTACTCTCAAAAACATCTATCTATCTATCATTCATATCTATCTATTCTCCTCTATCTATCAAACTCCATCTTTCTATCTTCTTCTACTATCTACTATCTCGATCTATCCATATCTTCATCTATATCTTCTCAGCTATCTACTATCCAGTTTCATCTCATATCATTCTATTTCTAACTTTTATTCTATTACTTCTACTATCACTATCTATACTATCTATCTACTCATATTACTCCTCATTCTATTTTCTCATTCTATCTATCTATCTATCTATCTATTAATCATCTATTATCACATCTACCCAAAATTTTATCATCTCAAAATTATCTATCTTTATTATCTATCCATTTTAAACTATTATCTATTATATACATTATCTATTTTTCTCATATCTATTTTTATCTAAAATCTTCTATTTTATCTATCTTTCTCAAATCTATCAATCTATCTCTATCTATCTATCTCCCCAAAACTATCTCATATCATCTATCTCATATCACAATTCCTATCTATCTATCTTTATCTATTATTACTATCTATTATCTACTACTATCTATCATCTCCTTCAATCATTATTCATATCTATCTATTATCTATCTATCTCCCCTATTATCTCTCTCTCTCTCTCTCTCATATCTATCTATCATTCATATCTTCTATCTATTACCCTATCTATTACTATCTATCTATCTTATCTCTCATATTACTATTCTCTCCTCTCTTCTATCTATCTATCATCATCTATCTATTATTACATCTTCTATTATCACTATCTATCTATCTATCTATCTATCTATCCATCTATCCACATACATCACAACAGCACAAATCTATTCTCAGCCTTGTCAAGATCCATGCTTACTGTCAGTGAATGGAAACATTGCATTGCAGCAGAGGGTTTGTTACTATTGTATCCAGTCTAAACAATCTGATGTTACCTATAGCTGGGGGGGTTGTTACAATTGTGAGGTCTTACACACACAGAAGCAAAAATTTCCCCCTTCTCCTGTACCACCCTTACACGATCCTGCTTACGTCGTGAATAAAAAATTTTGGTATATCCTGAGACTGAAAACCTGTTCAGACCTGATGTTACTTGCAGCTGGGGGTTTGTTACAATTGTTTTCAATCCAGTCAATCCTCTGTTACCTATACATATCACAGCAGTGCAAATCTCTTGGTTTTTTACTTTAAAATTCAGGGGGTGTTTTAAACTGGCTTCTAAGGCTCAGTGGAAGCCGGTCCACTATAGCAACCAGTCTGCCCTAACAGGAGAGACAAAAAATTTACAAACAACCGTCTGGCACCTACCGGGGAGAGATCAAGCAGGTCTTAGCTAAGCAACCATGCTGGCACCTTCGGGAAATCAAAAGGTCTTAGCTATAGAAAACCTGTGGCAGCCTACGGGAAGATTAAAAAGGTTTAGCATAGCAACCAGTCTGGAAACCCATCAGGAGAAATCAAACAGGTCTGTAGCTTTACAACCATGGCAGCCTATCAGGAGAATCAAACTCTGTAAAACCCCTGCTGGACCCTTCAGGAGAGACAAACATCTGTAGTATAGCAACCATGCTGGCCCCTATCAAAAAGATAAACAGGTCTGTGTATAGCAACCAGCACTGCACCTCTCAGAGAATCAAACGGGTCTGTACTATAGAAACCAGTGCGGCAGCCATCAGGGAGATCAAACAGGTCTGTAGCTATATGACCGGGGATATGCAGCCCATCAAAGGGATATCTAGGAATGGGTAGGAAAAGGAAAAGGACTTTATATTGCAAAGTGATTTGTTTTTCCGTCGTAACATAAAAAGCAGCAACGCTGTGGGAACAACCTTTTTTAATTCATAAATAGAAAATTCTTGTGTATACGCAGACACTTAAAACCTATCCACCCGTATTACCGACGGGGGTTTTGTTACAATCTTTTCAACCCCGCCCAAATCCCGGGTTCCCTTTATACCTACAGCACAGAAACCTTCCCTAAATTGACAGTTTTTACAATGTACGGGGATTCAGGTGTTTACTTAGGAGAATTAGGCCATTTCACGTCTTATTTTGGGACGGATTTGGCCCCCCGTACCCGTGCCGTCCCTGCCAAATACGGCCAAATCCGTCCCACTCATTCGGTAATCCACTTTTCTCATAAGAACTATGATTACGTCTCCTTCCCCGGGCGCGAAATACGCGAGCGGGGAGAAAGTGACATGTCAGTTATCCCGGCGGGACACGCGCCGTGGATAATGGTTGTCTATGGGGCCGGGGGGCTGCCGGCGCCCCGCCCCCTTTCCCCCCCCCCGTGATAAAGGCAGGCGTAGTTGCGGCCCAAACCTCCCCCGCAATTACGCCCACAATGACTTTTTGGACCTAGCCCCGGCTACGTCCACACGCACAGGCTTTTTGATCAGATTTTCGGCAATTCATATTTTAAAAAACCCCCGAAAATCCACGTGACCCCGCCCCTAGACCGCCCCCAAAGAAAATTTCGAGCTGTAATTCCAACCCAGATTTTTTTCCGGTCGTTTTGTATAGATTTCCCTCAGATTCCTCAATTCCCTGCGTTCAATGTACAGGGGTGACGGCAAATCCAAAAAACACTGCTTTTTTAGTCAAAACCCCAGCCAAAAGGCTTCATTTGGAAGCTTGTAACTTGCTGTGTGGCCTAGCTTTATTGGGCTAATGCAACTGTAACAAACCCCTTTTGCTTGAAAAATCTTTGGGCTGTACAGGGGTTTCAGCCTGTGGGATGTTTCCATTCACTGAGAGCTACCAGAGATCTCGGAAATGGTGAGAAATTGAAGCACAAAGAGTTGCAGAACTTATGGACTTATATAAAACCAGAAAATCTTTAAACTTTTGGCTTCGTTCCTGACTTTCCCAGCATTCGTCCTCCGTCCGGGCATGCTGGGAGTTGTAGTTTTCCTATAGGTGGAGATTCTGGTAAGGAAGCATTGCTGCAGGGTTCTTGCTGACGGTTTCGGGGCAGCCTGTCGCCGCTGCGTGTGAGCGTGGCGTTACACTTGCCGTTTCGGGCAGCAGGTTAATTATTTGCCGCACATTTTCCGGGGCGCCCCCTCGCTGACGTGTTTACTTTTCTTTTACTAGTAATAAATCTGTTTGCAAAACGGTTTAGAAGGGAAGCGGATTCTTCCGGACGCCTAGAAACGGTATTTACCCTCCCAATAAATATGCGCCCTATTCCGCATGTTACCAGATATTGCTGCATGTCACCAAACAGCCAGATGTCGGGGGCGATTCTATAGGAAGGTTAAACATTAAGGGAGACCGTGGAATGGTTTTTGCGTTTTGCTTTTTTAAAATCGTCGGCTGCGAAGTGTGATGCGTCCAACGAATATGTTAGGTGCATTGTCTGCAAGATTCAACACTTTTTAATGCGCCTATGATGAGGGGGTGTTCTGGGGGCGTCGCACCACACTCATAATATTAGACACATCTATGAATGTGGTTCACAAAACCAGGTGCTTACTGCCGGACAGGCACGCTACTCAATGGCTCTGCCCGAGCCCGGGGGTCGAAGGGAGCTGGGTTTTGGGCTATTAGGGCAAAAAGTGTCCATTATTTCTCAATTCCACCAGTACATTAATAAAAAAATAATTCTGAAATTCTCCAATTCTCTAATCTGTATAAAATTTCATGATATAAATGATCAATAAAAATGTATCATAAAAAAAATAATAATAAAATTATATAGATTCCCCAAAATATCAAAATATTCTCTAATAAAAGTAGTTAAAATTGAATAGGATCTAAAAATGAATTTTTAAATGAACTAACCATGAACATGTTTTTTCAGAATTATGTTAAGATTAAAATGTTGTTCAGATTTTAATTTTTTAAATTTTTATACTTTTCTCTAAATTAAATGAAATATTTTTTTTCTATCAGATGCTGATCAGTGTAAAAATGTATTTTTGCTGCTCTCAGCCCTTATTCTATAACGGCAAGAGCAGTCACAGACAGGTGTTGCTGGGGGCCTGTGGTTCACCAAGCCGGATCAGTCATAGTTTCTATCATGACATGCTATTTCTAATACTTTTCGTTTTTCAGCTTTAATCACGTTGGGAAATATATTAGTGCTAAAAAGCAACTACAAAATGAGGCATTTAAGGGGCTAAGACAAAAGTTTATTTAGGACACAATCAGGGGCGTAACTAGAGAAGCCAGGGCAAACTTTTGGATGGGGAACCCCCCCCATACCCCCCCCCCCCCCCCTCCCCCCCCCCCCCCCCCCCCCCCCCCCCCCCCCCCCCCCCCCCCCCCCTCCTGACCGAAACATTTACCAGGGAAGGCTGTTAGATAATACAAGGGGGCAATTACCTACTACTTATCACCATATACTTGCTATACCAATTAGATCCACTATACCAAAACCAAACATTACAATACTAATACTTAGGAACTGTTTTTACCGCCAGATACATGCCACAAAGAGTGACTGAAAATAATACCCCTACACTATTACTGATCAGTAACTAAGGCCAATAGTACCGCCTGATTAGTGACCATTATTTGGTTGTCTTTATAAGTGTACAACTGGCTCTGCAGATGTATATTACTCCTCACAGTAACCATTAGTGGATAGACACAGTGTACACGGGTCTGCTGACTGTATATAACCACCATACAGTGGGGGGGGGGGGGACCATATAGTGGTAGACACCAGTGTTACACAGGCTCTGCCAGAATGTATATAAACACCTACAGTGGACCATATAGTGGTAGACACCAGTGTACACAGCGCTCTGCAGACTGGTTTTTTAATTATTACCTACATTACAGTGACCATATAGTGGTAGACTCCAGTGTACACAGGTCTGCAAGACTGTATATTACCTACATACAGTGACCATTATAGTGGTTAGAAACCAGTTGTCACAGGCTCTGCAGACTGATTATTACCTTCAATACAGTGACCATATAGTGGTATATACCAGTGGTACACAGCTCTGCAGAATGTCTATTACCTCCATACAATGACCATGTAGTGGTAGACACCAGTGTACCACAGGCACTGCAGACTGTATTATTACTTCCATTTACAGTGACAATATAGGTGGTAGGTATACAGTATACACAGGCTCGGCAGATGTATATTACCTCTATACCGTGAACCATTTGTCGGTAGACTCCAGTGTTGACACAGGCTCTGCCAGATGTATATTCCTCCATCAGGGGACAGTTAGTGGTAGGCTATCAGTGTAACCGGGCTCTGCAGGACTAGTTTTATTACCTATACAGTGACCATATAGGGTAGACCACTGTGGTACACAGGCTCTGCTGGACTGTATATTACCTCCTTTACAGTGACCTTATAGTGGTAAACCCCTGTGCACAACAGGCCTGAAGACTGTATATTACCTCCATACAGTGACCTTATGTAGGTATATTACTAGAGTAACCAGGCTCTGCAGTGATTGTATATTACTCCAGGAACAGTGACCAAAATAGTGGTAGACACCAGTGTAACAGGCTATGCAGGACTGTATAACCACCAAAGTGACATATAGTGGTAGATATCAGTGTACAAGGCTCTGCAGAATGTATATAAACCACCATACAGAGTCATATAGTGGTAGACACCAGTGTACACAGGCTCTGCAGTACTGTATATTACCTCCATACAGTGACCATATAGTGTAGTAGATGCAGTGTACACAGGCTCTGCAAGACTGTATTTTTTTACCTCCGACAGTCGACCTATAGTGGTAAGGTAACAGTGTACAAGGCTACTGCAGTACTGTATATTACCTCCATCAGTGAACCATATTCGTGGTAGACACCAGTGTTAACAGGCTCTGCCAGACTGTATAATTACCTCCATTACAGTGACATATAGATGGTAGACACCAGTGCACCACAGGCCATGAGACTGTATATTTACTCCATTACAGAGGACATTATAGTGGTATTACTAGTGTACACAGGCTCTGCAAGATTGTATATTTACCTCCATAATGACCTTTTAGTGGTAACACCAGTGTACACTGGCTCGGCATGACTGTATATAAACCACATACAAGTGACCTTATAGTGGTAGTATATCAGTGTACACAGGTCTCTGCAGACTGTATTATCCCCATACAGAGACCATATAGTGGTAGACCCTGTGTAACAGGCTGGCAGAATGTTATTACCTTCCTTACAGTGACATTTATAGTGGTTAGTAGCAGTGTAACATCAGGCTCTGCAAGACTGTCATAATACCTCCATACGAGACTTATTAGTGGTTAGGACACCAGTGTACCACAGGCTCTGCAGAGTAATTAACCCCCTTACCAATGATCTTATTATAGTGGTAGATACCAGTGTATACGGGTCTGTAGACATATAAGTGATTACAGTGTAGTTACATCCTTGTGACTCACAGGTGACTCTTTTTCTCTGACGTGTCGTTGGACTTTCTCTTTTGTTCTGTCCGGTCCATGTCCGCCATCTTGTATGACATCTCCCCGACCACTTGTCCTGCACATATAGACACAAATATATTAGAATCCTGACTTTTATGCACCTGCCCCCCTGGCTATATAGGGTCCATTTAGGCAGGCAGGTTTAGATAGGCTATCGGGGGCCCCAGATAGGCAAGGTTTATTTTAAAAGGGTAGGCAATAGAGTCCCCATATAGAGGCCAGGGTATTAGATAGGTATAGGAGCCTCATAAGTAGGACAGGGGTGTTAGGTGGGCTATGGAGCCATATATGTAGTAGGCAGGCTCATGGGGGGCTAGAGTAGGCAAGCTTTAGGTGGGCTATAGGGAGCTATATAGGACAGGCTTAGGGGGGGCGCGCTATATAGGCAGCTTAGAGGGGCTTTTGATAGGCAGGGCTTGGGGGCTTTAGATAGGCAGGCTTGGGGGTCTTTAGATAGGCAGGCTTGGGGGGGGCTTTAGATAAGGGCAGGCTTGGGGGGCTTTGATAGGCGGCTTAGGGGGCATTAGTAGGCAGGCTTCTTAGGGGGCTTAGATCGGCGCTTAGGCTTGGGAGGGCTTTAGAAAGGAGGGCTTAGGGCTTAGGGGGCTTTAGATAGGCAGGCTTAGGCTTGGGGGGCTTTGGATAGGCAGGGAACAGACTTTGGCTTAGGGGGCTTTAGCTAGGCAGGCTTTATGGGGGGATTAGATTGGAGGCTTAGGGAGGCTTTCGATAGGCAGGCTTGGGGGGGCTTTAGATAGGCGGTTAGGATTAGGGGGCTTTAAGATAGGCAGGCTTAGGCTTGGGGGGGCTTTTAGAAAGGCAGCTTAGGCTCTAGGGGGCTTTTAGATAGGCAAGCTTAGCTATAGGGGGGGACTTTAGATCGGCAGGCTTAGGCTTGTCGTGGGCTTTAGGATAGGCAGGTAGTTAGGGGGCTTTCGGATAGAGGACTTAGGCTTGGGGGGCTTTAGATAGGCCAGCATAGGCGATGGGGGGCTTTAGATAGGAGACTTAGGCTTGGGGGGCTTTAGATAGCGACCTTAGGCTTATGGGGGCCTTTAGATAGGCAGGCTTATGTTGGGGGGCTTGATAGCAGGCTTGGGGGGTTTGATAGGCAGGCTTAGGCGGGCTTTAGATAGGCAGGCTTGGGGCTTTAGATAGGCAGGCTTAGGCTTAGGGAGGGTTTTAGATAGGCAGGCTTAGGAGGGCTTTAGATAGGCAGGCTTAGGCTTAGGGGGATTAGATAGGCAGGCTTAGGGCGCTTTAGATAGGCAGGCTTAGGCTTTGGGTGGGTTAGATAGGCAGGCCTTAGGACTTAGGGGGCGTTTGAATAGGCCAGGCTTAGGGGGCTTTAGATAGGCAGGCTTAGGCTTTGGGGGGTTAGATAGCGAGCTTTGCTTAGGGGGAGTTAGATCGGCAGGCTTAGGGGGGCTTTTTTGATAGGGCAGGCTTAGGCTTAGGGGGGCGTTAGATAGGCAGGCTTAGGTTAGGGGCTGTTACGTCGATAGGCAGGCATTAGGCTTGGGGGGGCTTTAGATATGCACGGTAGGCTTGGGGGTTAGATAGGGCAGGTTAGGCTTAGGAGGGCGTTAGATAGGCAGGCTTAGGCTTGGGGGGCTTTAGATATGCAGGCTTAGGCTTAGGGGGCTTTAGATAGGCAGGCTTAGGCTTGGGGGGCTGTAGAAAGGCAGGCTTAGGCTTGGGGGGCTTTAGATAGGCAGGCAGGGCAGGAAAAATAAGAAATCCCTTACTTACCTCGGTCCACGCTGCCCCGATGCGCCGCGCTGCAGTCTCTCTGCTCAGCGTGGGCGGCGCGGTGATGTGACGTCACCGCGCGCGCCCACGTGATCACAGAAGGCCGGCAGGGGAAGTAGCAGAGCGGAGCGTCGCTCCGCTCTGCTATCTCCAGGCAGCGCTGCCTCTGAACGCTCGGGCCGGAGGAAGCATGCGCCGGGCCCCGCAGCTCCGCGCCCGCAGACATGATAGCAGCTGCCCCGGGGCGCGGGCCTCCTAAGCCACCAGGCCCCCTGGCAGTTGCTTTGTCTGCTATCCCGGTAGTTACGCCCCTGGACATAACAGGAGATTATAAGTCGGTGGACCACGCGTTTCTTGCTAAGCCTGTTTTTTCTTTTTAGAGAGAACGAATGCACCTAAGTCCCGTAATGCGCCAAACACACAGGCGAGGTGTGATGAACTTTAGACGACATTTCTGATCACACAAAAAACACTTTCATCCATTCAGGCGCATTATACACTTCGCACAATGCCCTTCGATGCACCTGTTTGCAGACATGTGCCCATTAGCCACCTCATCAGCTACAGTATATGTGAGCGCCACAGCGGCGACAACCGCCCCGAGATCAGCAGGGAAATCCCGACATTCAGAGGTTTTACCCCCAGCTGCCATAAGGACAATATGTGATGGAGAATGTAGCTCTGTCATTCTAATCTTAGAAACATCAGCTCAGAGGACAACACACATGATAGGCTTAGATACATCAGCTCTTCAGGTATCACACATGATAGGCTTAGATACATCAGCTCTTCAGACAGTGTCACAAAAGATAGGCTTAGATACATCAGCTCTTCAGGTATCACACATGATAGGCTTAGATACATCAGCTCTTCAGACAGTGTCACAAAAGATAGGCTTAGATACATCAGCTCTTCAGGTATCACACATGATAGGCTTAGATACATCAGCTCTTCAGACAGTGTCACAAAAGATAGGCTTAGATACATCAGCTCCTAGGTATCAACATGATAGGCTTAGATACATAGCTCTAGGTATCACACATGATGGTTTAGATACTCAGCTCTTCAGCTATCACACATGATAGGCTTAGATACATCACCCCTTTCAGGTATCACACCCTGATGGCTTAGATTTCATCAGCCCTTTTTCAGGTATCACACATGATAGGCTTAGATACATCAGCTCTTCAGGTATCACACATGATGGGTTTAGATACATCAGCTCTGTGGACGTTTTGTCAAAAAGATAGGCTTAGATACATCAGCTCTTCAGGTATCACACATGATAGGCTTAGATACATCAGCTCTTCAGGTATCACACATGATAGGTTTAGATACATCAGCTCTTCAGACAGTGTCACAAAAGATAGGCTTAGATACAGTGGCTCAGCAGACTGCATCACAAGAAACAGGCTTAAATACATAAACACAGTATCACACATGATGGGATCAGCTCAGCGGACAGTATGACACATCCTAGGCTTAGATACAGTGAGTTGGCAGCAGAGTTTTACGATTGTTAGGCTTGGATACATTGACTCAGCCAACAGTATCACAAAAGACAAGCTTATGGGAAAGATATTAGTGCTAAATATCAACTACAAGATGAGGTTTATACGGCGCTAAGGGTGCTTTCACACAGTGCGTTTTTGGTGCGTTTTTGATGTGTTTTTAATGTGTTTTTTGTGCAGAAAGACACTAATCAATGCTGTACATACATTACTGCACAAAAAACGCATCAAAAAACGCAACCAAAACACACTGTGTGAAAGCACCCTGAGACTACTTAATAAAACAAACAGAAGCTTAATTAGGACTTAACAGAAGATAAAAGGTATAAGGACTGCGCGTTTCTCGCTAAGCAGCGTTTCCTCAGGTCCTGAGGTCCTAAGACAAGCTGAGGTACATTGACTCAATAACACAGTATCATAAATAATAGGCTTAGATACAGAGGCTCAGCAGAAAGTATCGCACAGGATAGGATTAGATACATGGCTCAGCAGACCGTATCACACATCATAGGCTTGAATACACCAGATTAACACACAGTATCACACAAGGTTTAGATACAGCAGCTCAACAGTTTTATGCATGATAGGATAAGGTATACTGGCTCAGCTGTTCAGAATCAAATACACTGGGCTTAGATACTTTTACTCATGACAAGCTTAGATACACCAGCCCAGCAGACAGTATCACACATGACAGGCTTAGATACAATAGCTCAGCAGATAGTATCACACATGACAGGCTTACATACAATAGCTTAGCAGACAGTAGCACGCATGATAGGATTAGATACACCAGCACAGCAGATAGCATTCACAGACAGGTTAGATACCCAG
>JAODAL010069318.1:0-16408 GCA_025379985.1 Phyllomedusa bahiana | reverse complement strand
ATCTGTAATAAGCTTGTTTTTTAATTATGAAAATAAATAAAAAATATGTTTTAAAAAAAAAAAAAAAAGAGTTTGGTTTCTTATCTCTCCTGGAACTGAATGGAACATTTGATACAAGAAAACCTACAACTGTGTCTTTAATTCTACAAAGTAACGACGACTAAAATATAAGGAGATCAATGTTCTTTACAGACAAGTGAAGATATTTTACTTTACTACAGTCTATGAGGATTATCTCATACAGCAACAATTTACTAAGATCAGAACAGAAGTCTCTCTGGGGGAAGCAGTAATCTTTTTTTTTTAAAAACCCTTTTATTGAGATATTTCAGTGACAATTTTGCAGCCCAGTCATGTATCAGAAGGTGACACAGAACCCTACAATGGTTCTCCACATAGTCCACACTTCCTACAATCTGAACATTACAATGGCTTCTCTCCTGAGTGACCTCTATGATGTTCCCCAACAATTCCCGGATAAAACATTTCCCATATACTGATCATGGATAATTTCCCCCCTGGTGAGTTCTCCGATGTTGGACAGGAATTTGATTTCTTTCTTGTGTGAATTCTTAGATGACAAACAAGATGTGATTTCCGACTGAAACACTTCCCACATTCTGAACATAAAATTGGTTTCTCTTCTGTGTGGATTTGCTGATGACGAACAAGATGTTCTTTCCGAATAAAAGATTTCCCACAAATAGAGCATGCAAATGGCTTCTCCCCTGTGTGAATTCTCTCATGTACAACAAGACTTGATTTCTGACTAAAACTCTACCCACATTTTGAACATGAAAATGGCTTCTCTCCTGTGTGAAATCTCTGTTGTTCTAAAAGTAATGATTTGTACCTAAAAGATTTCCCACACTCTGGACATGGAAATGGTCTTTTATCTCTGTGAACTCTCTCAAGTTCGGTTCCTGTTTTGTCAGTTTGTAATTGATTATTTTCTACTTCACAATAACCAGATAAAAGTTGTTGTCCATGGAGGCCTCTCATCAAGTCTTCACCTGGAAAAAAAACCATCAATTTTCTTTATTAAAAACATTTTATAATTTCTATATGTAAAATGGTATCAAATCCAGTCACTAAACCCATAGAAGGTTCTCTTCAGTTACACAAAGTGTCAAGAGCATGCGTCACTAACCTGCAGTCACCTATGTTTTATCTCCTCATAGAAGCTGATCAGATAGGACTGATCCCTTTCATTAAAGCCATCCTGCTGCTGTGTTATAAGGTTATTATCACTGAGACACTCCAGTATGGCCTCTCATAGAAAACCTTCACATATTTTACCCACAATAGAGGATGAACCTACAGCCCTATAGTTCCCATGCTCACTTTCTGACCACATGGTGAATATTGGCACCATTGCCCCAGAAAGTGGGATAAGAGACTCTGTCCACCTTCATGGCCATTCTATACAGAACTCCAATGCAGGTGACATGAGAGAGAAAGTAATCATTAGCACAATAAAAAATGTTAAGTGCAGATCACTTTTAATACAATACATAAATCAACTCCCCTCTAAGAACAGACCACTGAGAACCTTAACTTCCTAATTCCATTCCCCATAGATTTTACAATGTGCCTCATGTTCCTGGCCAAGTACCCTCAAACCGATTAAATCAGTGTTCACCAAGGCCAAGACGATACAATATTCTATCCAGTATATTCCTACATGAAGTGGCACAAATACCCCCTAAAGACTGGTACATGGACCTAAAGTACCATTTTAAAGGGGTTTATAATGGGCTCCAAAACCCCTTAAAGCTGGAAAAAAGGCCCTCAAGTGCCCCTAATGACCAATACATAGAATCCAGTACTCACTGAGGATTGGTTCATTGACCTCACTATCCCCTAAGGTCTGGTCCATGGACACCAAAATGTCACAGTGATTTCTACATGGACCCTGAGGACCCAAGCACCACAGGCTGATAACCGAGGCTTTACAATGTAAGTTCCTATGGGAAGGTTCTCTCTTATTTATCCTGCAGCCGTCCCCTCTGAAACTGTATCTGCTCTCCAGTTCTGTGACTGTAATTGTATCTGTAAAAGAGGGGTTTGTAGCCATTTGGGTCACAAATTTTACCAGAGCCATGAGTATAAATGGAACAGATCAGCAGGATCTTGTGATATAATTTTACATCTCCTCATTGGAAGCAAGAAAATGTTGGAAGTAAATGGCGTCTGCGATTTATAAAGACAGAATAAAAGAGAAGATTTCTGGAAGGTTCTTACCAGTCACTGACACTGATCCAGGGTTTTCCCATCCACTCATCGCTCCTCTGGACCTTTCCAGCAAGGATTCCATATTAAGGACCTGAGACAAAGCAACAAGAAGCAGAGCTTATCATCCCTTATGCCCAAAACTGCCCTTCATGTTCTTTTTTTTTTTTTTTTTTTCATTTTCAATAAGATTTATTAAGAAAGTGATAGTACAAACAATATCAAGATATAGAGACAATAACAGCAAAATAAACATATGTCCGACATAGCAGTAGTTGATGGGAACTATTGCATAGACATTGAAAAACCCAATCAAATCGGAAAAACATAAAAATCCCTTTAGAACAGATAGTTAGTCAATTGAACAATCAAGTGAAAAGAAGCCTATGTGATACCTACGCATTAAAAAGGGCTTGAAGGGCCCAACCTGAGTAATTGAGTCAGAACAGAAGGTGAGCCTTTTCGGCTGTATAAGTGACCAACAAGACAAAACAAGCGGGCAAACCAAACACGCACACATACAGTCATACAGGGGAAGAAGAGGGAGGGAAGGGACTGAAGAGTGAAGGAAGAGAAGGAAGGTGGATTGAGGAAGGAAAAGGGCTTAATGCCAGCAGCCTCGGTCGCCCTCCCTCAAAGAGAATAAAAGGCAGGGGAGTCCTGAATTGGAGCCATGGCGCCCATGTCCTGGCCAATGACCGGGCCTGACGTCTGTCGTGACTAGAAGTTCTTCCCCTGTGGTAAACATGGGATACTTCGGGGTGCCATTCTCAATAGTGGGTGCATCCACCGACTTCCAGTGCCTAGGGATGACGGTCTTAGCCCCCTGCAACAAATTTTTTTAAGGAGAGATTTTTTATAAGGGGAAATTTTTACGTCAAAAAAATGAATAGAAATTTGGCCCCCTTTTGGATTTCCTTAGGGTTGACGGGCCTATAATATTCTTAAGGGCACGGTTTTTCTGTTTTCCAAAAAGCCTTTTTGGGGGGGCCAGCCCCACCATTTGTGTAGCATGGTTCCTCTAGGGGTTTCCGCAGCGCCAGAAACCCCTCGGGTACTTGGGGGAAATTTATGCAATACTTTGGGGAACCCAATACCGGGGGTTTTAAGACCTTGAAGCATTTTTTCCTGGCTCGGGGTGCTGTAAAACCCTTTAAATGGCAAGATAAAAGGGCATTTATGCCTTTGTGAGGGGGGGAAAGAACTTAGGAGATTTTTTCTCCCGCAGCGCTTTAGGGAGGAAGGTAAAGTCTATAACGCAGAGAGCTCGGAATAAAGTATAGATATAAAGAGTTCCGGGAGAGTGCGCAGCAAGATGAAAAAAACCTTTAGTAAGGGGTTTCTCGGGGCCCATTAAGGGCTTTCCCCGTGGGAAGTGGGGAAAAATTTTTTCAATTGGAGGTTTACGGAAGCTGGAGGACGTATAAAGCAGGAGATCCCACCCCAAAGGGCCTGACAGGGGGGACAATCTGAGCCAACCATCCCCTGGCGGGGGGTAGGGGGAGAAAATTTAGACCCCCCAAAAAAGGGAATGTGGCCTGGGGCCTGGGGAAAAGGGAAGGGGTTTTTGTCCGTGAGGGGTAGAAGAGGGCCATCTATAAAAATTAGTTTTCCTGGAAAGCCTTGTGAGAGAAAACCGAGCAAATTGTGTGTTTAACAGATATGAAAAAAAAAAAAAAGGTTTTTTGAAAGGGGAAGGAGTCCAGACCCAAGGGAGCGCGCCAAAAAAGGGGAAAAAACACCCCGGGCGAAATTTGGGAGTCCATATTTCCCTTTTTCCCCCCTACACACCTTTTCCCTTAAGCCCAGAATCCCGCAGAAGCCAAGAAAAATTTTTCCGACAATCGGGAAGTCCCAGCCCCCCTGAAGCCTTTGTCCCCAGTCAATACCGATTACAAATTAAGGGGGCGGCAAGGGCCAAACAAATGACGAAAAAAGACCTGTAAAACGACCCCAAAAAAGTTGGGGTGGGACAGGGTTTTGGTTTGTAGTAATTTAAAGGAAAACGTGGTAGAAAATCGTCATTTTTTAAGATTTTGGGATTTCTCCAAAACCCCAGGAAAGGCACTGCTTGGCCCAAGAGGTTAAGTCCGAGAAATTTAAAGGGAAAAAAATTTTCCCCCAAAATTGAGAGAAAAGATATCTGCAGAGTTGGGGGGCCCGTTATCCCAAAAGTAGGATAAGCCTTTTTTGGGGGCCCAAAGCAAAGGGGGTGGGTCAGTTAAAGTTGAAAAGGGGAAACTAGGGGGGGTAGGCCTATGCTCAATCCCTTCGCTTAGAAAACCTTTAATTTTAAAATTGGCCCGGGCAACCAAAATTTGGGTTGAAGACACCCTTTAAGGGAGGGGAAGGGGGGGTGCCCCGGGTTCCTTTAAAATATATCAAAGGTCATTCGCAAACGCCAAGAAATTTGAAAATTCCCTTGTTTCGAAATTTTTTGATTCCCTTTTTCCCCTGGCATTACGTTTTGCGAGGGGAAAATTTCCCCCAAAATAGGACTACGGGAAGGGGCGATAGGGGCCCTTTCCCTCTTTGCCTTTATTTAAAATAATGAGCCCTTAAAAGGGTTCCCGTTAATCTTAAATTTTTAGCTGGGGGGGTTTTGATAGGGGGCCCAAGGAAATTTTTAAAATTTAAACAAAGGCCCCACCCCTAACGCCGAAGAGTGGAACTAATGAGCCCCCCGGGGGAAAAAATCCTTAAAAGGCCCTTTTTCGGCGTCCAGAGAAAAGGCCTTAGGGGGTTTTGGGGTTGGCGTGATGGATTTGTCCGGGGTTTTTTTTGGTTTACCCCCGGGTTCCCCTTTCCCCGGGGACAAATCCCCCCGGGTTCATGGTTTTACAAGATCTGGGAGCCCGTTTTGGGAGCCAAATTTCCCCGTAACTTCCCCATATTTTTTAAGATCGACATTTAAAAAAAGAAATTGGGCGAATAGTTCCCATAAAGAAGGGTCCTTCCCCCTTTTTGGTTTTTAATGCAATAGGGGCCAGTGTCGCCTTGGGCAGGGAAGGGGTTTTTGTCTACTGAGACTTGGTTAAATGCCTGAAAAAAGCAGAGGATTTAATGCATCCCGGAATGCTTTAAAAAATTTTGGGTCCGAAATTTTCCGCCCAGGCCCCGGGGCTCTTCCCCCCGTTAGACCCGAATTACTAAAGATACCTTTTAGGCACTGAAGGGTGACTAAAATTTCCCCAAAATAAACCCCCCCGAGGGTTGAGGAGAGAGTGGGAAAACCCGGGTTCCCCCCAAACCAAAAACCCCGGAGGTTTTTGGAGGTTTTTTAAAAGTTGAGTAAAAAGTTTTTTTTCCCTCCCTATTTCCCCCTGTCGTGGGGCCAGAGAGAGTCGTAGACCTGTTCTGAGGTTATGCTTTTTAGCCATTCGGTCCCCGTAATGCCCATGCCGGGCTTTTTCCCCCAAAATTTGGGTTAAACTGTTTTTTAAAAAAAAGGCCGGCCTGCGGCCAATTTTGGGAAAGGAATTTTTTCTAAAAATTCCCCAGCAAAAACGTCAAACCTTAGTCTTGCAGCAAGCACTTTTTCAAAAGGGTGCTGATGAAAAAGCTTGTTTATGTGAGTCCCAATGGACACCCGGGAGAGAGCCGATTTTAGTTTAGTTTCTCTGTCTTTCTTTACCCTCGACCCTTTCCCTGATCGGGACCCCCCGTATCAGGGCATTTTCCCAGCTTCCCATTAAAAACCGTGGGGGAAGGGGAAATTCGTTATGGCCCGGTAAAAAATTTATAATAGTTTGGGGATAGGGTTTTGCAGTGCAGCAACAAAATCTAAAACAAAGACTCTTTTCCGGGGCCCCAAGGGACCGGGAAAAGGGCCCGGGGGAAAAGGGGGAGCTTTTAACAGCAGAAGCCCGGGTGCAATGGTCGGAAAAGGAGGATTTTTCCCCCCCAAAAATTTGGAGGTCCCCTGGAAAGGGCCCATGCGAAAACTATATAATAAAGAGGCTTTTAGACTTGTGGGGGGGGGAAATTAAAAACTAAAAACTTTACTGTTTGGGGTTTTGAAACCCCCAAAAGACAAAAGTTAAAGTAGGGGTTTTGGGCCTTTTTAAGGGACTTTATAGCGAGTGGGAAAGTAAGATCTACCTAAGAGTTATAAAAGAGTGGGGTTAAGGTCGCATTCAAGTCCCAAAAGAGAACTATGGTGCCCTGGGTAGGGGGATCATTTTTCCCCCAAAAGCAAGCGAAAAAATTACCCTGCCCCTGGTTTTGGAAAACATATACTTTTCCCAAAATTTGGAAAAGGGGGTTGGTTTCCTATATGGGGGAAATCGGATTATTTTTCCGCCCATTTTCTTCATCCGGGCATCCCTTTTAAACCCCGATGACGAGGGACTTTTGGATTTCCCCCCCCGCCCCCCCCCCTTGGCCCCGGATTTCCTGAAGTTCGAAAAAAACCCAGCCCGGGTATAGTTTTTAAATTGCGTAGGGTTAGGTCCCGCCCCTTTTAAAAGGCGTTTTTGAAAAAAAACGACCTTAACTCTCTTTTTTGTAAAAAGGTAAAACCGGGGACCTTTTTACTGGGGGAATTAAACCCGGGATATTAAAGGGGGAAAAGGGAAAAAGTCCCCTTGTGGCAAAGGTAAAAAGGAGAAGAAAAAAAAAAAAAAAGGGGGGGGGGTGGGGAAAGGGGAAAACACAAATGGGGGGATAAGACGATTTAGACAGGGAAAGGGGGGAAGGGGGGGTAATCAACACAAAATTGACCACACAAAACCATTTCCAAGAAAAAGGAAAAAAGGGGACCTCCCTTGGAGTACTTAGGTGGCTTACTAAAGCCCTGTGTCCCAAAGGCCGAAGCAAGGCCTAAAGGGGGACTAATTCCTTCGGGGGGTTACAAGGGGAAGTCGCGAGAAAGGAAAAAGGAATCACCCCTTTGGGGCTCCATGTCCCTTATAGCGTAAAAATGTGAAAAACTTATAAAAAATGGCTTGCCAAAGCGCAAAACCCAAGGGAACCCATTTTGTTCCCAGTGATGGGGGGAACCTTTGAAATAAACTGCCCTTCGGGTTTCTAAAATGAGGCGCACTAATGTGTTTTAAAGCAAAAAGGGTTTGGGTCCAGAATGGCGGGGCCCTGACGTATTCTGTAGCCTTAGAGGCAGTGACTGGCATTGTCTGTTTTTTAGGGAGATTTATATTGAAGGACTTTAAAATTCCCCACATTGA
Organism: Phyllomedusa bahiana; assembly: GCA_025379985.1. NCBI lineage: Eukaryota > Metazoa > Chordata > Amphibia > Anura > Hylidae > Phyllomedusa > Phyllomedusa bahiana. The sequence continues at coordinate 8,993 of JAODAL010069318.1, read as the reverse complement.
ATCTTCATTGCCAAGTGTAATTTCCCCCCCCAACCAAAAGGAGGAAGGTTACACAATCTTTTATGGAACCAAAAACCCATTTGAAGCCCCCCCAACTTCCCAAGATGAGTTTACGGCGAATACTCCACTGCTGAAAGGAGGGATTAGGAAAAATTTTTCTTTACATCAATCTATAAAAGGAAATTTTGGGTTTCTAAGTTTCCATCTCCCTTGATAACCCAAATTGGAAAGGTTTTACCCTTTCTTCGGGACCATCCGGGGAAATATAGAGGACGGGGACATATTCGGGTGGTTTTTCCCTAGGGAATCCATCTATAGGCAAAAAAACAATAGTTTTCAGCCTGTTTTTTATGTGATGTTCAGAAAAAGGGGACCTGGGGACCCTCACACCGGGTTTCCTCTTTAATCAGGGAGGTCCCCCTTTTTAACCCAGTGAGGTGGGGGGCCATGATCCCCTTTTGATTTCCATGTACAAAATCCCAAACCCCAATTTCCCCCTGGAGCCCGTATCTACTAACATAAAAGTAAAAAAAAGGGAAATATATTCATTAAAATTTTTAAATCAAAAACCAGGGAAAAATTTTTCGAAAACCACCCAAAGGAAAACCTACACTTTTCACCCATAAAAACCCAAACGGGCCCGGCAATTCCCCCCTACATTTACACTCATACAAAAACCCTGAAAATTAAAAGTCAGGGTTACTGACACTGAAACCCCAAAATTATTCAGGGAAAAAAAATTTTTGGGTGGTGAGGAAAAATAAAAAAAAGTGTTTGATTTCCCTATTTTTTATATTAGGGGGGGGGGATATGAATTCCCCCGGTTGGGAAAATAAATTCCCGGGAGATTTTTGCCTGGGGTGGGTGGATTCCGGGAAAAAAAACATTTATATGTTTCTTTAAATGTGTTACTACTTGAATAGTAAAAACCCAGTAACTTCTTATTCCTTCCTCGGTAGAGCCGTGTAATTGGCGCTGCCTATGGGGTGAGGTGTTATTCCTCCCCTTGTAGAGCCATGTGATGGGCGCTGTCTGTGGGGCGAGGTGTTATTCCTCTTCGGGTAGAGCCATGTGATGGGCGCTGCCTGTGGGGGCAAGTGTTATTCCCCCTGCTAGAGTCTGTGTAATTGGCACGCTGTGGAGGTGAAGTGTGTTAATCCTCCCCCAGTAGAGCCATGTGATGGGTTCTGTCTGCAGGGCGAGGTGTTATTCCTCTCCCAGTAGAGCCGTGTAATGGCCTGACCTGCAGGGGAAGTGTTATTCCTCCTCGGTAAGCCGTGAGATGGGCGCTGTCTGTGGGGCATAGTGTTATTCCTGCCCCGTAGAGCCATGTGATGGGCGATGTTCGTGTGGGGTGAGGTGTTATTCCTCCCCCGTTAAGCCATGTGATGGACGTTTGTCTGCGGGGTTAGGTTGATATTCTCCCCCTGTAGGAGCCAGGTATGGACGTTGTCTGCAGGGCGAGGTTTTATTCCTTCCTCGGTAGAGCCGTGTGATGGGCACTGTCTGTGGGATGAGGTGTTATTCTTCCCCCAGTAGAGTCATGTGATGGGCGCTGTCTGTGGGTTGAGGTGTTATTCCTCCCCTGGTAGAGCCATGTGATGGGTGCTGTCTGCGGGAAGACGTGTTATTCCTCCCTCGGTAGAGCCGTATGATGGGCGCTGTCTGTGGGGCGAGGTGTTATTCCCTCCCCCGGTAGAGCCATGTGATGGGCCGCAGTCTGTGGGGGAGATGTTATTCCTCCCCCCAGTAGAGCTCCCGTGTGATTTGTGCTGTCCTGGCGGATGAGTTGTTATTCCTCCCCTGGTAAGGCCGATGATGACGCTGTCTGTGAGGAGTTACTCCTCTCCAGTAGAGCTGTGTAATTGGCGCTGCCTGTGGAGTGAGGTGTTAATCCTCCCCCAGTAGAGCCATGTGATGGGTTCTGTCTGCAGGGCGAGGTGTTATTCCTCTCCCAGTAGAGCCGTGTGATGGCGCTGTCCTGCAGGGTGATTTGTTATTCTTCCTCCGTTTAGAGCCTGTGAGGGCGCTGTCTGTGGGGCAATGTGTTTTTCCTCCCCCGTATAGCCATTGATGGGCGATTATCTGTGGGTGATGTTTACCCTCCTCCCGGGTAAGCCCAATGTGATTGGCGATGTCAGTGGGGTGAGTTTATCCTCCCCGTAGGCATGTGATGGACGTTGTCTGCAGGGCTGAAGGTTTTATTCCTTCCTCGATAGTAGCCTGTGATGGGCGCTGTCCCTGTGGATGAATTTAATTCTCCCATGTAAGCCATGTGATGGCGGCGCTGTCAGTGGGGTGAGTGTAATCCACCCCCAAGTATAGCCAGGTATGGTTCTGTCTGCAGTGCGAGGTGTTATTCCCCCCCGGTAGAGCCTGATTGACGTTGTCTGCAGGGCGAGGTTTTATTCCTTCCTCCTCGTAGAGCCGGTGATGGGCGCTGACCCTGTGGGCAAGTGTTATTCCCCCCCGGAAGAGCCATGTGATGGGCGATGTTGTGGGGTGAGGTGTTATTCCTCCCCCGGTAGAGCCATGTGATGGGCGGTGTCTGGGGGGTGAGGTGTATACCTCCCCCGGAAGAGCCATGGATGGACGTTTGTCTTGCAGGCGAGTTTTATTCCGTCCTCGGTGGAGCCGTGTGATGGGCGCTGTCTGTGGGCTGTTTTTATTCCTCCCCATGTAGAGCCATGTGATGGGCGCTGTCCTGTGGGTGAGTGTTATTCCTCCCCTGGTGAGCCATGTGATTGTGCTGTCTGCGAGTGAGTTTGGTATTCTCCATGGTAGAGCCCCGGTGATGGACCGCTGTCTGTGAGGTGTTACTCTCCCCGGTATTGCAATGTAATGGGCGCTGTTCTGTGGGTGAGGTTTATTCCTCCTCCGGTAGAGCCATGTGATGGCCGCTGTCTGCGGGGCGAGGCGTTATAGCTCCTCCAGTAGAGCCGTATGATGGGCGCTGTCTGCGGGGCAAGGCGTTATTCCTCCCCCGGGAGAGCAGTGGATGGTGCTTTGTCAGTTTATTTCTTTTCTTTCTTTTTGTTTGTTTTGTTTTTCTATTATCCTTTTATGGTATTATATGAGATTGGAACCTCCTTGGGGGTATGGGAGCCCTTGGTCCTCAGGTCCAGGGGGGGGGAGGGGAGAACTTGGTCCTCAGTTCCAGGGGGGGAGGGAAGCCCTTCGTCCTCAGGTCCAGGGGGGGGGTTGGGGAGTCATTGGTCCTCAGGTCCGAGGGTAGATGGAGCTCTTGGACCTCAGGTCTGACGAGTTATGGAGGCCCTTGGACCTCAGGCCCGGAGGGGTGGGGAGCCACTTGGACCTCAGCCCGGAGGGGTAGGGATCCCTTGGACCTCATGCCGCGGAGGGGTAGGGGAGCCCTTGGACCTCAGGCCCGGAGCGTAGGGGATCCCTTGGACCCTCAGGCCCGGATGGGTAGGGAGCCCTTGGACCTCAGGCCCGTAGGGTAGGGGATCTCTTGACCTCATGCCCGGAGGGGTAGGGGAGCCCTGGGACCTCAGGTCCCTCCGGTAGGGGAGCCCTTGGACCTCAGGTACCTCCGGTAGGGGAGCTCTTGGACCTCAGGTCCCTCCGGAGGGAGCCTTGGAAACCTCAGGTCTCATCCGTAGGGAGCCCTTGGGACCTCATGTCCACCGTTAGGGGAGCCCTAGGACGCTCAGGTCCCGTCCGGTAGGGGAGCCCCTTGGACCTCATGTCCCTCTCAGGTAGTGGAGCCCTTGGACCCAGGTCTCTCCGGTAGAGGACCCTTGAGCCTCATTCCTCTCCGGTAGAGGAGCCCTTGGACTCAGGTCCCTCGTAGAGGGAGCCCTCTGACTCTCAGGTCCCACCGGTATGGGAGCCCTTGGACCTCAGGTCCCTCCGTGTAGTGGAGCCCTGGACCTCAGGTCCCTCCGGTAGGGGAGCCCTTGGACCTCAGGTTCCTCCGGTAGGGGAGCCCTTGGTTCTCAGGTCCCTCAGGTAGGGGAGCCCTTGGTTCTCAGGCCCCTCAGGTAGGGGAGCCCTTGGTTCTCAGGCCCCTCAGGTAGGGGAGCCCTTGGTTCTCAGGTCCCACAGGTAGGGGAGCCCTTGTTCAGGTTCTGGGGTTTGGAGGCCCCTTCGGTTTCAGTAAACCACAATAGATTCAAATCACAAGTAATCAGCAACACAGCTCTGACAGAGAGGAGAAAGAAAGTGAGAGAAGAATAAAAGAAAGCATAGAACGAGTGAAACTATGGGGACAATATATGATAAGGGTGAAAGAGGAAAGAAATGTGGGAGTAGGAGAAATGCTCGAGGACATTGAAGTGCCCGCCCCAAAAAGGGGGAATTGACCTTGCCGCCTCCTGTCTAAGTCCTCTATTGATAAGTCCATGTAAAAACACCCCACCCTCCAACATACAGTCCCATGTAAAAACATCCCAGCCCTCCAACATACATTCCCATATAAAACCATCCCAGCTCTCCAACATATAGTCCCATATAAAACCATCCCAGCTCTCCAACATACAGTCCCATGTAAAACCATCACTCCTCTCCAATATACAGTCCCATGTAAAACCATCCCAGCCCTCCAATATGCAGTTCCATGTAAAAACATCCCTACATCCCCATCAAATAGATCCATGTAAAACCATCCCTCTCCCCAATATAAAGTCCCATGTAAAACATCCCTCCCCTCCAATATACAGTCCCAGGTAAAACCCACCCTCCCCTCCAACATACAGTCCCATTTAAAAACATCCCTCCCGTCCAATATACAGTCCCATTTAAAACCATCCCTCTCCACCATTATACCGTCCCATGTAAAACCAGCCCTCTCCTCCAATATACAATCCCATGTAATAACATCCCTATCAGCCAATACACAGTCCCATGTAAAAACATCCCAACTCTCCAACACACAGTCCCATGTAAAACCATCCCTCTCCCCAATATACAATCCCATGTAAAAACATCCCTTCCATCCAATACACAGTCCCATGTACAAAACATCCCTCCCTCCAATATACAGTCCCATGTAAATACCTAACTTCTTTGTCTTCCCCTGTACACACTTCCTGATTCCGGGGAAAGCCTCGCCTTTTTTTATTATTATTATTATTATTATTATTATTTTTATTATTTTAAACGCCATTGATTCCGGGGCGCTGTACATTCGGGGGGGTTACATACATCAAAAGTCAAACGAGTAATATAAGGGAAAATGACAATTGGCCAGAGAGGGGAGAGGACCCTCCCCGTGAGGGCTTACAATTACAAGGAGGGGGAAAGAGCAGGATGAGGGCAACATGTATAGGGGGAAGTGTGACAATTTGAAGGTTAAGGCAAGCCCCGAAGAAAGGGGTTTTAGGTTCTTTTGAAGCGGGAAAGTGGAGGAGAGTCTGATGTTTGGGGAGTTTATTCCAGAGTGTGGGTGAAGCAGGGAGAAGCTTGGAGACGGTTGTGTGGGAGTGATAAGGGGAGAGCAGAGGAGAAGGTCCTGTGAGGGCGGGGAGTGCATGGGGGGGGGAATTTTTAAAAATTTGGGCAGGATGTATGGAGGGGGAGGTCCATGGAGAGCCTTGTAGGTCATGGTTAGTAGCTTGAAAGAAATTTGCTGGGCAATGGGAAGCCCGTGAAGGGGGTTGGCAGGGGGAGAGGGGGGAGTAGCGGGAAGAGGGGATAAGACGGGCAGCAAGTTAAGGGGTGGATTGGAGGGGATGAGGGTGCTAGCTGGGAGGCCACTGAGAAAGGGTTTGCAGTGTCCCCGGGGGAGATGACAAGGGGAGGCCAGCATTTTTGTAGTGTCATAGCCAGGATTTAGCGGATGGAGGGAAGTTTTTCAGGTGGAGGCGGAGGGAGGTGAGGGTTTGGATATGTGGTTTGAAAAAATAAAAAGAGTTAGGATTCCCCCAAGACGCGGACTTGTGGGACCCGGGAAAGTGTAGAGCCGTTGCTGTAATAGAGAGATAGGGGCAGGGGTAGAGTTGGTGGTGGAAAAAGTTTATGGTTTGTTTTTTCCACATTTGTTTTAGGGGAGTATGGAAAGAAGGGGGAAAGGGGACAACAGTCAGGGATCCGGGAGAGTAGGAATGACATTGGGCCGAATGTAGAGTTGGGGTTTTCAGCATACAGGTGGTAATAAAGCCCTTGAGGCTTGAGCTGACCGAGGCCAAGGGTAGATAGAGAAAGTAGTGGACCAGGACTGACCCTTGGGGGACACCAACAAAGTGGCCGGGGGGGGGGGGGGTGGAGCAAAAAATGAGAGATGCTGAAAGTCCGATCTTGAGGTACGAGGAGATCCAGGAAAGAGGCAAGTCCGTGATGCCGAGGGGGAGAGGTTTTAGCGGAGGAATGGTCGCCTTTTCCCAGATCCACCCTCCTCCCCTAGATGAGCCCCCCCTTCCCCATAGATTCTCCCCCCCTTCCCTGATTTTCCCGCCTCTTCCCCTAGATGTCCCCCCCCCTTCCTATGACTCAACATACCAGCAATAACGGCTGTGTGCATAGAGAGTCCTGGACCCCGGGATTAAGGAGGCCCGCGAGTGCGAGCCTTGCATGGAGGACATTGTCCTGTCCATCATTGTCTATGATGAGAGCGGACTCCATCATAGACCTTCCACTCCCCAAAGGGAGACACTTACCTGTCCTTCTAATCCAGAGGAATCCCCCAAATCAGAACAGGCTGGGGCGGAGCACAATGTGTGAGCTGTGCCTTACTCCCTGAATCCCACCGGGGCATTATATGGAGGATCGGGGCTCAGGTTTTTTCACCCCGCAAGAAATATTACCCCCAACCCCACTAAGGGGGCGGGAAAAACCCCAAAACCCAGAGCAAAAATTCCACCGCACACCCCCCCTTATGTCTGTGCCCGCCCCATTTTTATTGGTAACATGGCCGCTCTGTGTGGGGTTACCCGGGGGTCACAATGTGAGGACGCCCCCCCACCTCCAAGGTTCTGTCCTGTGGATCCCAGAACGGATGCTCGTGGGTTTTGGGGCGTTTTTGGGGTAGTTTCTCCTGGGACTTCCGTTTTCTGGGAGGTGCAATGGGGGGTAACCCTCTGTTCCCCCCCAAAAATGTGAGGTGCTGCTTTCCCCCCGTTATTTGCGCTTTTCTTGTTGTTTGCCACAGACATCGTTTTCCTTTTCCTCCGGAAAAAAACCAAAAAGAGGAATGGCTTTTTAAAAATTAACCTTTAATGTATAATTTTAAAAAATAAACAACGAAAGTGATGCCCCCCACAAAAGACAAAAGCAAAAACAAAATTTTGCTCATTCAAAACCCAAAGGGCCCAAGGGGCCAATAGGTTAAGCAGCCTATCACCACCCTAGAAGGACTGCGAGTCCTAGCCCGACACCAAAACAGGAAAAACACCCGATAAGGGGATCCGCAGGAACCTGCCCTGTTAACACTTCCCCTTTTAAATTTAAAGGGAACAGGCTTATTTCTTTTTTCCCATTTATTTGAAAATTCCCAGATTTTTTACGGGTTTGAGGGAGTGAGTGTTATTCTCAACCTCGTGGGATATATTTTTGGTTTTTAAAGCGAAGGTCTCTAAACCCCCACCACGATGCTACCCGATTTTTTTAGGGTTTTTGTTAATTCTTTTAAAGCAATTGTTAAAGTAGGGAATGCCTGATTTTTATCAATGGGTTTTTCTGAAAAAAACCTTCTAGAGTCAAAGCCCATTGTTTAGTGCGGGGGCCCCTGAGAAGGAAACCTGCCATACCGTGAGTAATCAAAAAGGGCCAAAATAATCCACTTAAAAAAAATGGTATAAAAATGCTAAACCAAAAAACCAAAAAAAACTACAAAACCATAAAGAGGAATGGCTTTAAAATTTAAACCCTTTTAATATTAATTTTAAAAATAATAAAAACGAATGTGTATCCCCCCCTCACAAAAGACAAAAGCAAAAAAAAAATAATTTTGTCATTAAACAAGGGCCCAAAGGGGGACCAATAGGTTTTTTAATGCCCCCCCATCCACCCTAAAAAGGAGCGAGTCCCTAGACTGACACCACAACGGAAAAGGCCCTATAAGGGGGATTCTGAAGGAACCTGCCCCTGTTAACACTTACCCTAAACGACACCCTATCGGGGCCCATCCCCAAAATTTGATCTCCACTATTGATCCCTCAGGGTGATAAAAGCTTTGGGACCTTGGGGAAAAAAAAGGGTAGCAAAAAAAGCCTAGAAGGGCATCGGGATATCCAAAAAATCCCGAAGGAGACAGGAGATGTGTGATATCAAGGAAAAAAAGGCATGAATATGAAGGGCACTGGTATAATTTAAACAAAAAAGGGCCCAAAATAAGAAAAGCTGGACACATAAAATTTTATAAGCACCAAGGGGGTAACAGAGTGAAAAACTTACGTGTCCACGAGCATTGGGCACCAGGGGATTTGTTGAAATGATACAACACCTCAATATCAATACATTCAATTTGAGTTTCCCTTTGAATTTGAGTGTGAAGTCTACCGTTTTTTGGATGTAAAAATTTTTAAAACCCGTCAGGTGAAATTTTTTGACCCCAAACTACCGCAAACCCCGGCCCCAAATCGCTGTCGTGGGAAGTCCATCCAAATTTTTCAGAGGGTATACCCTATGGCGTACCGATTTTAAACGTAACGTTCACAGGCAGTGACTTTAAGAGGGAAACGGCCCCCTTGAGACAAAAATTTCGGGAAAAGGCTATCCTGACTTTTGGGTGAGACAGGCATATCAAAAAGCTCAAAGAGCAAAAGAACAGAGCTCCTGTCCAAAGGAGACTCCCGCAATGGGCCCCTTTAACAACGAGCGCCATTAGGGACTTTTGATAGGCAGCTCCTTGATTTTGAGTCATTAAAAGGGATGGCATTTTTTGAGGATGGGCCCGTTTAAGAGATCAGATCGGTGAACATCCCTCGGTCACATTAGGGGTGGCAAAAATGCGTGACATTTGGGCCAAAGCCAAATTGCCCCTCCAAAAAAAAAAAACTTGGTTCGGAAACGTAATGGCTCACAGGCAGAATTTT
>JAODAL010069317.1:0-16408 GCA_025379985.1 Phyllomedusa bahiana | reverse complement strand
ACTTTTGAGCTTTGTAGGGAAATCCTCCCAATAGATACCTTTGAAGCCTCAAACAATATTGCTATTGTTGCAAGCATGTCCATATTACTTACCTGCACAATTTTATTTAGTTGTTACCTAATTAATAAAAAAACTTACTATAAACAATTTATAATATGCTATTAAAATTAGGTGCATCCTCAGAAAACTGTGAACATAGTTTGATTGGAAGCTACCTGTTTTTCTCCAGATATATATTTAATTTTTTTAATTCTGTAATGTATTTTGGCAAAATAAGACAAAGAATCTGACTGGCTCAAATGGACAGATAGCTCATTTTATGCTCACTATGGGAATTTAAAACTTAAATAGAAAGCAATTAAATGATCTAATGTTATGCAAACTGCTGCCACATGGATAAAAAGACTTAAGGCTGTGATTATTTGTCTGACAAAAAAAATATAAGTGACGGCGCTGGAAATCCTGCACTGCCTGAAGCTCAATGGTGTCTTAATCTGCCTCTTTTGTGCAGTCCTGATGAATGTTTTTCTACTGCTGGGTCCAGTTTTTTAAAGCTGCCCATTGAAAAGCACTCAGCAAAGAGCTAATAATTTTCCCACTGCGTCCTCATTTTGATTTAGTTTTAATGTGACTTATGGAAGCTAGCATAAAAAATGTGACAAGGTTTTTTTTAATGCACCAGTGAACATGCAAAACATAAACCTTTGTTGCAATCATGGAAGCCTATGTATAATTTCATTTGCATATGATAGTGTTTGATAGTATTGTACTCCATTAAAAGGTAGCTCCTCTGGGAGTTAACTCAGTTTGCAGCAACAGATGTACTGCACATTAACAAACTAGACACTGTGCTAAATGCAAAAGACAAATGAACTTAGAGACGGGCTTCTTGTTCTGCAGATAGAACGCATTATTGAATCCTTTAGTGCGTGCCGACGGGTGAAAAAATATTTGTTATATTAATTCGGATTGCAGATAAGCGTGCTTTGCAGACAACATGGGTAATCGTCAGTATAAAATGCTACTCTGTAACTTCAGAGCAGGACTTATTGAAGATAGGAAAATGAAGACTACTTCGCTCCAGTGATAATACTCATAGAATCGAAGAACTATCTTTTAACAGTCTGATGTAATCATAAGTACTCATTTAGGTTGTAGAATTCTACAAAATAGTAGCATAGGACTAGACAGATACATTTATAATTTATATTTGTGTAATCATGCAAGATAAATATCTATATAACAGCACTATATTATTAATATTTTATTTATATAGTGCTGTTATTTTTCACATTGTTCCCTGTCCACATTGTGGTTAACAATCTGAATCTTTTATTAACCTAATTGTATATTTAAGGAGTATGGGGTAAAGCAGAGCACCTTGAGGCAACCCACAAAAACACTGGTAGGGAACAAAAGCCTGCAATGGCTGACAACAGGGAGTAACAGTCTGCAGTGGCTGACAACAGCGAGCAATAGCCTGCAGTGGTTGACACAGGGAGTAATAGTCTGCAATGGCTGATAACACAGAGTAATAGTAACATTGCAGACTATTACTCCGTGTTATCAGCCCTTGCAGACTATTACTCCCTGCTGTCAACCACTGCAGGCTATTGCTCCCTCTTTTCAGCCACTGCAGACTGTTACTCCCTGTTGTCAGCCATTGCAGGCTATTGCTCCCTATTATCAGCCACTGCAGACTATTACGATTTCCTTGTTCAAGAATGACCCAACCCGTCATCAGTGATGACACTTGATTGACACTATCTCTGACCAATAATGTTGTGTGTCTTCCTGTTTGGTCATCTGAGATGATACTTGATTGATAGTACCTTAGACCAATAATGTTGTGTGTCTTCCTGTCTGGTCTGTGATGACACTTGATTGACATTTTTCTAACCCAATAGGATTGTATCATCTCCTTTAAATTGTCTGCTTGTTCCTGTGTTTGGTAGTCTGACTTCTGAAGAAACATCGATATACGATGTGAAACGCGTCAAGTCCATTATAGTGTGTTATAGTGTTTTTAATTGTGTGAAGGCTATGTTTCCTTTACATTTTTAAGAATAAACAACACTTTTATTATACAACATATTTTTGCATGCTCTCTGGACTGCTGGAACCACGAGCGCCAGTTCACCTCTTCTTTTTTTCCTCGTATCCTGCAATAATTAATTAGTATATTACATATAATTTGCATGTATTTGGCAGGAATCTGATTTGTGAGTGGCATATATGTAGAATGATTCCAAGGTGTGAGCAGCAAGATACAGTACATATGTTCCTTAGTGAGTTTGGATTCGCTGTGTGAATGGCATATGTCCACGTGTGAACAGTGTTGGACTGGGGTGCTTGAGGCCCACCATGGGAGTTAATTCTTGGGTTCCAAACTACAACTACTGTACATGACTGCACATACTGTACATGACTTTTATACTCTTTCACTTGCTTTCTGCTTCTTTCCCAACCTTTCATCCCGTAAAGCAGCCCAGTCCTACTCCCCAGTTGGCTAGTATGAGCCTGCATGAGAGTTGTTTTTAATGTTTGGCCAAAAGTATGTGGACACCCCTCTCTTTATTCATAAGTTTAGATGTTATAGCCACACCCAGGGTCGCCAACAGAAATTTCAGGGCCCCATACAGCTGTGAGCACCTGGGCCCCCCCTTTAAACCCCACCCCCAGCAACACTATCGTCCCTCCCCCAGTAACACTATCACCCCGCCCCCAGCAAAAAAAGGCCTCTTGGACATAAATGCGCCCATTTTACCACATAATACAGTATGCAAAAAAGAACTGTATTGTGTAGTACAATACCAAGTGAGTCACATATCTATCTCACATATCTGTCAGTCTAACATATCATAGACACATGGCTAAGTAGCTCTATCAATATCCCCCACCGGCCCACATACAATATGCTCCTCCACATTTCCCTTGGTCACACACCTCACCACCTTCCAAAATAAACACCATTATAAACACCAGAAAGAAAGTGAAAGTGTAACTCCTATCACAGGGTCAGGTGTTCACTATTTTACAATCAGGGACACGTGTACACTGCCATTATACTAACGCCAATATAACCTAGAACACCGCCATATAGTGACCACATAGTGGTCCGACACCAGCTCAGGTCACATCACATTACAGTGAATACAGCACTGATCCAGTATAGAAGTAAAATAACCCCTGAAATCAGGGACTCACCAGAGACATCTAATCTGATGAGTCGTTCTCTTCTCTTATGAGTCGTTCTTATTCCCTTTTCTTCTGCATCCGTTTCACACCGCCATGATGACTTGTCCTGGCCACAACTCATCCCTGCAGAAATTACACAAATATCTTAGAATCCTCAATTTTCCAGCATCACTTTACTTATTCCCACCTCTGTACAAACTTCCCAGGGGTGTGAGAGCGGGTACAAGCCATAACTTAGAGGCCTAGTATCCTAAGGGGTTGGAGGGTGGGGAGAGGACTAACCCTCTGGACATTATGTTACAGCTATGGGCTGCTCCCCTCACAATTATATTACCAGGTAGGTAGACCAGGTAGGTGGGTACAACATATTTTTGCATTCTCTCCGGATTGCTGGAACCACGAGCGCCGGGTCGCCTCTTCTTTTTTTCCTCATATCCTGCAATAATTAATTACGGGTGAGTAGGTAAGTAGCCCCCAGGTAGATAAGCAGGCCCCAGTTAGACAAATTGATAGGCTACAGTTAGGTTTGTGGACCCCGGTTAGGTAGGCTGTAGGTAGGTGTTGGTGAGTCCCAGTTAGTTAGGCTGTAGGTAGGTGGTTGCCCCCAGTTAGGTAAGCTGTAGGTAGTTAGGGCCCCCTTTATATAGGCTGCAAGCAGTTAGGGACCACCTTTAGGTAGTATACAGGCAGTTAGGGCTTCCCTTTTAGTATTATACAGACAGTTAGGGCTTCCCTTTAGGTAGCATAAAGGCAGTTAGGGCTTCCCTTTAGGTAGTATATAGGCAGTTAGGGTATACAGGTAGTTAGGGTCCCCCTTTAGGTAGTATACAAGCAGTTAGGGCCTCATTTAGGTAGTATACAGGCAGTTAGGGGTCTCCTTTAGGTAGTATAAAGACAGTTAAATGCCTCCTTTAGCTAGTGTACAGGAAGTCAGGGCTCCCTTTAGCTAGTGTGCAGGTAGATAGAGCCCCTTTTAGTTTGTGTGTAGTTAAGGCCCCCTTTAGCTAGTTTGTTGGTAGTGAGGGCCCCCTTTAGTATGTAGGTAGTAAGGGCCCCCTTAAGCTAGTTTGCGGTTAGTTACGGCCCCCTTTAGTTTGCAGGTAGTTAGGGTCCCCTTTATTTTTAGGTAGTTAATGTCCCCGTTATTTTTAGGTATTTAGGGTCCCATTTAGTTTGTAGACAGTTAGGGGCCCCTTTAGTTTGTAGGTAGTTAAGGCCCCCTTTAGCTAGTTTGTTGGTAGTGAGGGCCCCCTTTAGTTTGTATGTAGTTAGGGCCTCCTTTATCTAGTTTTCAGGTAGTTGGGGCCCCCTTTAGTTTGCAGGTAGTTAGGGCCCCCTATAGTTTGCAAGTATTTGGGGTCCTCTTTAGTTTGTATGTAGTTAGGGCCCCCTTTAGTTTGCAGGTAGTTAGGGTCCCCTTTATTTTTAGGTAGTTAGGTTCCCCTTTATTTTGAGGTATTTAGGGTCCCCTTTAGCTTGTAGGCAGTTAGGGCCCCCTATAGTTTTTAGGCAGTTAGGGCACCCTTTAGCTTGTAGGTAGTTAGGGCCCCCTTTAGCTTGCAGGTAGTTAGGGCCCCCTTTAGCTTGTAAGTAGTCAGGGCCCCCTTTGCAGGTAGTTAGGGCCCCCTTTAGCTTGTAGGTAGTTAGGGCCCCCTTTAGTTTGTAGGGAATCAGGGCCCCTTTAGCCAGTTAGAAAAGCCTTTTTCCTGCTCCCGGATGCTCCAAGTTTTCCGCCGGCTTCTATTGGCGACCGGCATAGGCAGCGCAGTAATGTTACATCACCGCGCCGCCTACGTCACCCCTACAGGCTTAAGGCCTGCGGGCCCCCTTATTTAACCGGGCCCCGTACAGGAATACAACCTGTACCCCCTGTACGGTGGCCCTGGCCACACCAATTGTAAACAGGTGTATAAAATCAAGTACACCTCCAAGCAACCCCATATATAAACAGTAGTAGTAATGACTGTACTAGAGCTAAGTGATTTTAATAAAAACCACCTTTTCTTAAAGTCAGTTTGTAAAATGCCAAATATGCTAGATTTGCCCCATAAGAACAACATTTAAGCACATATCTTCACAGCTACTGCACATCACCCTCTCTGGGGGAACTATTTAGCCCTGCTACTTGTTGTAGTCAGGGCCTGAGTTTTTGCTGTGCATATCTCTGGCCATCTGCACTTTTTTCTGTTTCTGTTTGCCTGTTCTTCCGTTTTGTATACTGCCTGCTGGACTCACATTCTTACTGTATGGTTTTCTCTGCTGTTGCTCAGGTGTCCCTTACGTTTTCTTGGATCCACCCCATTATCTTATGTTTTCTTTCTTGGACTGTTTGCGTTTTTTTTGTATGTTTATGTTTCAGCAGTAAGGTTTGTTTTGAAGAAAACGTTATATGAACTTCTGACCCGTATAACAGCTGAGGCCTTCAGTATGGCTGCACAAAAAGGTTTGTCTGCTGATCCGGGACCTGCTGCCATATCTCCTGATCCAGCGCCCAGTGCCACGACTGCTGATTCGGGGTCCAGTGCCACATCTGTTTATCTGGGGCCCACAGCTATGTCTGCTAATCCTGGACCCAGTGCCACGTCTGCTGATTCGGGGTCCGCTGTCTCCAGTGTCAGCTCTCGTGGTCTGAAATCCACGGTGCATGTTGAGGGTCCAAAGGCCCCACATAAAAGGAAGGATACTGTCCCGATCCACCAGGAATCGTGCTGCAACATGCCCTTTGATGCTTGCAGTTGCAGTGCTGTAGTTGTTCATGTGCTTTCTGTGCCTTCCAGCAAGGCAACAGTTAAGCACTTTACTTCAACAGTCACAGCTACTGCCCATCATCTTCCCTACGGAAACTATTTAGTCCTTGTTGTAGTCAGGGCTGACTTTTTGCTGTGCATGTGGGTTCCTGCATAGGTCTCTGGCCATCTGGACTTTTGCTCTGTTTCTGTTTGCCTGGTCTTCCATTTTGTATCCTACCTGCTGGACTCTCATTCCTGCTACATGGTCCCCTTCTGCTTTTGTTCAGGTGTCCCCATGACCCCTTGGATCCACTCCATTATTTCATGTTTTCTTTCTTGGTCTGTTTGCAGGGTTTTTTTGTGTTTATGTTTTAGCAATAAAGTTTGTGTTGAAGAAAACATGACACCTTGACCTTTACCCCATGAAAGATCGTAGGGATGACTATGATTGTCAATTACATATCAGATTTACATGTCATTATGCTATAATATAGGTGAAAAAATAACAGAAAATGTCCTTTTTTGTGAGCTTAAAAACATTATTTAAACAGTGGGTCAACTTATGGAGTATTTACTTTCATGCAGCCTTTCTTTATGGTAGATTTAGACATTGATACACCTAAATCCTGGAGAGTATTCATAGACATACTGTGCTGAAATCCAGCCAAATGCAGCCAAACTGATTTGTCGGCGTTTCATAATACAGATGGACAATGACCCAAAACATAAAGATGAAGCAACCCAAGAGTTTATTAAAGCAAACACGTGGAATATTCTTGAATGGCTAAGTCAGTCACCTGCTCTCAACCCAATTGAGCTGCATTTTACTTGTTACAGACTAAACTTCAGACAGAAAGGCCACAAACAAACAGTAACTGAAAACACTGCAGTAAAGGCCTGGCAGAACATTAAAATGGAGGAAATGACACTTGGCCCTGCACACCCACAAAAATATTTTTCTAACAACAAAAATGGGCATCGGTGCCGACGGGTGTGGCAATCATATACATACCCATTCCCATATTAGCAGCTCACTATCAACTAAAAGAACTATCAAAAGGCACATAGGAATTTTTTTTTTTTTTTTTTTTTTTTAAAAAGCATTTCTGCTACTTAGGATTTATTGAAAATTATTAGGTTTTAAGTTCACATTTTTTATCAAAACTTCACAGGTTTTAAATCTAATGCAGTGTGCCTGGTAGCTGGTGCCTTCACTCCCTAGAGTATGGAGGTCTGAACAGGACCTAGAGAGAGGAAAACATCAGTGTAGGACCCACCTGCATTGAGGTCTCGTTGAAGTTCGAAGGTGGGCTTAAGCAGTTTTGATAAAAAATGTGAACTGAAAACCTCATAATTTTCAATATATCCTAAGTAGCTGAAATGCTTTTTTTAAAAAAAAATTCCTATGTGCCTTTTGATAGTTCTTTTAGTTGATAGTGTGCCGCTGATATTAAAATGGAGGAAACACAGCATCTGGTGATGTCCATGAGTTCAAGACTTCAGGCAAACAAAGAGTTTTCAATCAAGTATTAGAAATTAGCATTTTATTTACAATTATTTAATGTGTCCAATTACTTTTGGTCCCTTTAAAAACAGGGTGGCGCATGTTAATGAGCTGAAACTCCTTAAACCTTGATCCAATTTTAATATGGATACCCTCAAATGAAAGTCTGGACTTTATGTCCATTATATAGCTATAAACTCAATAGGTTTCAGTAAACAGGTACAAAAAGCAAAATTTGTGTCAGTGTCCAAATATATATGGACCTAACTGTACAGCTGGTTCCATGCTCCAACCATGTGAACTCCGCTTGTGAGCCTGCAGGATGTCAGGGCGTACCTATACATCCATTTGCGGGAGCACCTTCCCGGCCAGGACATATAGGTCTGTCCAATGTCGGTAAGGGGTTAAAACTAAAGAATGATTTGATTTACTATGGTGTAAATTAACCACATCAACTTAGTTCTGTTTGAAATTCTAGGATTTTACAAATATTGCTCATGTGACAAGTACTTATAAAATTGTGAATTTATTCTCATATACTTTGCTTATTCAAGACAAAACTGTGAAAATTCAAAAGCGCTAATTCCCTTATTGAATTTTACCAACCAATTTGCATGTATTTCTCAATGGCATTATAAGCAATTTGTGAGTAAACCTTGCTTCTAGATGTAGCAGTCTGTGCATAAAATTACAGGATAGAAATCACATAATGTTTTACAGTAATTGATAATTAGAAGAGGGTATATGCAAAGAAGTCACCACCCTGAGACAACCCTTTCAAGTAGGTGTTTTCAGTTCACCATAAAGTCATAAATTCAGTTCACCATAAATAATGTATCATAGCACAATTGCTTAAAGTATAACTGTTAATCCAATATATACATTGTGAAAAGGCACAAGATGCCGTCTTGGATGGCCGATATGTGTCACCGAGGTTTTTTGTTTCAGTGAAGTAAAACTGGTAGTTTTTTGTCAGTATTGTTATATTACTGACATTGGTGGTTTCAGTAGCATGACTGCTGAAAAGTAGATGGTCTGGGCCAGGCTTTTACTGGAGAAATCTAAGAGTTGGGTGGGAGGACTGTTCCCATGTATCCAGGCCATTTTTTTCCAAGCCTACTTAAGGCAGGAATTTTAGGGAATCTGGGGTGTGGTTCCCAGTCAGAGAGTTTCTCTATGTGTGAGGGAGAAGATTTGAGCTCCAGCATATAGTCTGCCATTGCCACATTCCCCTGATCTGGGTGGGGACAAACCCAGGAGCAGTTACTGATCAAAGAGACTGTTATCCACACGGACTGTGTGCTTTCATTTTTTGGGGCTAAAGTTAAGCCTCATATGTTGATTTTGCTTCTCTGTTTGATCTAAATAAAGGCCAAAATTCTTGAAAAACGAACGCCAAGGACATTGTGTTTGTGCTACAACTGAGTTAAACCCACTATATATATATATATATATATATATATATATATATATATATATATATATATATATTTGAGGGCCGATACATATCGCCGAGGTTCTTAACCTGCTCGTTGTTCATCAGTATTGGTATAGTACTGATATTTGTTCTGGTTCCAGTAGTGTGACTGCTGAAAAGCAGTCGATCTGGGCCAGGCTTTTACTGGAGCAGTCTAAAGAGTAGGGTGGGAGGACTGCTCCCATGTATCCAGGCCAGGTTTTGCTAGGCCTACTTAATGCATGAAGTTTGGGGAATCAGAGGGTTTGGTTCCCAGTCAGTTTGGTTTGTCTGACTGAGGGAGAGGTGGAAAGTTTGTGCTCCAGCCTACAGTCTGAAACACAGGAACAATTACAGGTCAAGAGACTGTGAGTTATCCACACGGACTGTGTATTTTCTGTTACAAGGCTGAACTTAAGCCCATATGTGTTTTTATTTCTGTGTGAACTGTGGCTAAATAAAAGCCAAAAGTCTTAAAATGTATGCCATGGACATTGTATTTGTGTTGACACTAAGTTAAATTCCCCCAATATATATAATGTAATATATATATATATATATATATATATATATATATATATATATATATATTATATATATTATATATATATATATATATAATGTATATTTTTATATATATATACACTGTATATATATATATATATATATATATACATACACTGTAATAATATATATACTCACCGGCTACTTTATTAGGTACACCTGTCCAACTGCTCGTTAACACTTAATTTCTAATCAGCCAATCACATGGCGGCAACTCAGTGCATTTAGGCATGTAGACATGGTCAAGAAATCTCCTGCAGTTCAAACCGAGCATCAGTATGGGGAAGAAAGGTGATTTGAGTGCCTTTGAACGTGGCATGGTTGTTGGTGCCAGAAGGGCTGGTCTGAGTATTTCAGAAACTGCTGATCTCCTGGGATTTTCACGCACAACCATCTCTAGGGTTTAACAGAGAATGGTCCGAAAAAGAAAAAACATCCAGTGAGCGGCAGTCCTGTGGGCGGAAATGCCTTGTTGATGCTAAAGGTCAAAGGAGAATGGGCAGACTGGTTCGAGCTGATAGAAAGGCAACAGTGACTCAAATAGCCACCCGTTACAACCAAGGTAGGCAGAAGAGCATCTCTGAACGCACAGTACGGCGAACTTTGAGGCAGATGGGCTACAGCAGCAGAAGACCACACCGGGTGCCACTCCTTTCAGCTAAGAACAGGAAAACTGAGGCTCCAATTTGCCCCAAGCTCATCGAAATTGGACAGTAGAAGATTGGAAAAACGTTGCCTGGTCTGATGAGTCTCGATTTCTGCTGCGACATTCGGATGGTAGGGTCAGAATTTTGGCGTCAACAACATGAAAGCATGGATCCATCCTGCCTTGTATCAACGGTTCAGGCTGGTGGTGGTGGTTGTCATGGTGTGGGGAATATTTTCTTGGCACTCTTTGGGCCTCTTGGTACCAATTGAGCATCGTTCAACACCTTGTTGAATCTATGCCACGAAGAATTGAGGCAGTTCTGAAGGCAAAAGGGGGTCCAACCCATTACTAGCATGGTGTACCTAATAAAGTGACCGGTGAGTGTATATATATATATATATATATATATATATATATATATATATATATATATAAAAAGCAGGAGTAATGTGTCCTTTGGACAATTCACGCCAGGGAGCGGAGTCTAAGTATGTCCCAAAATTCACCAGAGCCCGCCACACTGATGACGAGGTGCAGCGTGGTACAAAATCGTCAGGCAGACTCATAGTTGGGGACAGGCAGGAAGGTCAGGAGAGTAGGAGGCAAAGGTTCGTAGTCAAGGGACAGAGGCAACAGGTATGGTACACAGAATAACTAGAAATGACTTAATGAATGCTTTCTCACAAGGCACTATTGATTCGGCAAGGGGCAGCAGGAATAGGCAAGGTTAAATAGGGTCAGCGCCTGGTGATAATAAATCACCAGAGTGCTGGCTCTTTAAATTTCACAAAGCTGCTGCAAGTGTGCCCTAGGGGGTGGGGACGCACTCGACTGCCGGCACGAACCTAACAGGGAGCAAGGAGAGGTGAGTACTGGCCAAGAGTGTGAGCGCGCCTGCAGCGTTGGCCTCCAGCTCCCAGGGTCTTAGCCTGCTTCTCAGAAAAGACATCCACAAAGTCCTGATATGGAGCAGGCAGACCCGGCAGGGACTTGTGAGGTCACAGTGGAGAAGTGGGACGCAACGGGCGATGTGCCACTAGGCAGTGAGACTGGCAGTCTTCTCCCCAATGTGTGACTTCGTCCGTCTTTCAGTTAAGCATAGGGGCATGATACTACAACCCTGGAAGTCCCAGAAGAATTGCATTGGAGGAACAATGTGACATGTAGAAAGCAATTTTCTCATTGTGTAGCACCTCCACTTGAATAGACAATGGTTCAGTATAATACTGAATGTAGTCAGTTAGAAGTTCACCGCTCACAAAAAAGATGACCAGGGGCTCGTCTAAGCAGACCACCAGGAGGTGATACTTAGTCACCATGAAAGCATCCATGAAATTCCTGGCTGATCCCAAGTCCAGAAACGCGGCAACTTGAAACAGAATTCCAGATCCGGTCAAGATTTGTACTGGCATGGTCAGGCGTGGAGGGGAATTGCTGACACCTAGGACCGTCTCTCCAACGTAGCCTCTCCCACGTTGCGTTTCTCAGACGTTGCAGGCAAACCCTGCGGTAATGTTCAGGGTTGGCACAGGTTCTCCTCATGTCGTCAGGACAATTGCGGAGTCAGGATGGCCTCTTCGCTGGCCAGCAGAGAGGTAGGCAGTGAAGGCCTTTGGAACACTGGAGCAAGACGAGATAGACGACATTGCTGGAGCAATTCGCATTCCTGACAGAGCTCTTCCTGTTGGTCCAAAACGCTCACATCAATTCAAGTGTCCAGCTGGATAAAGTCACTCAGGGAAGATGGAGGATCTAGAGTGAACAGGTCGTCCTTTATCTGGCAGGAGAGACCCTTCTTGAACGTGGCTGTTAATGCTGCATCATTCCAGGATAATTCTGAAGCAAGGGTGCGGTATTGCATGGCCTATTCTCCGACAGAGGAGTCCCCTTGAAGCAGGTTCAATAGGGCGGTCTCGGCAGAAGATGCACAGTCTGGTCCCTCGAAGACACTGCGGTATTCATTCAGGAACGTAGAGAGGTTGGCTGTAACTGGATCATCTTTGTCCCAGAGGGAGGTAGCCCAGGCCAGGGTTTTCCTGAAGAGAAAGTTGACCACGAAATATATATTTTTTTAATCGGGACACATACAGTTGAAACCAGAAGTTTACATACACTATATAAAAAGTTTATATACACTATGTAAACAGACACATATGCATTTTTTTCTCACTATCTGACATGAAATCAGAATAAACCTTACCCATTTTAAAAAATGTAAGTCTTAATAGGAAAAGCAGGCACTCACCGATAACAGCTGATAGTGTTGCACCTGGACTTCAGAGTAGAGCTCACTGACATTGAGCGCACGGATCCCTGGCCTCCGACCTCAGGCCCCAACAGAAAAAATGCAGCAAAGAAATATAGCGGGACCAGCGCTTTCTCAGTGAAAAAAATACATGAGTATTTATTCAGTGCTATAAAAACCACATATAAAAGTACAAAAAAAGTATAAAAACCAACGCGTTTCGGATGCTACACGGTAAATTGGAAGTCCAATACTGACCACATTAAATAGGTAACTGGGCAGTCCATGTGATATTATGTCACTTCCCATAATAACATCCATGACATACATTTAAAATACATTTAAAAATATACATAACAATACCTTGTTTCTAAGGAGCCACGTTTACATACTTCTATTGCATTACTGAGGACGGGCATATGGTAACTGACCTAGTATATATAAGCCAAGTCATTCCTGAGATTTAAACCTGCCGCATTCGCGTATCTACTTCATATATCCAATAGGCTTCACGCATGCGCACCTTGCGCTGCCAGTCTCCGCCAGATATTGGGTATTCCACTTTTTCCAATGCAAAGCAACAAAGACCCTCTAGTGAACCCTCATGTTGTTCTATGAAATGTTTGGTCACTCCTGAATGGTGAGTGTGTCCTTTCTTTATATGCATAATGTGTTCAGACACTCGTTGTTTTAAACTTGCGTACAGTACTTCCTATATAATTTTTGTTGCAAATCCTACATTGTATATCGTACACCAGGTGATCTGAATCACAATTAATAAATTGTTTGACTCTATAGATTTTACTATTTTTTGTATTTGAAAATGTTTGAGGTTTTTTTTACATATTTGCATATATTACATCTTGTGCCTTTGCATTGGAAAAAGCTTGGTATAGGTTTTAACCAGGTATCAGTGGCAGATTGATCATAGAACCTACTTGGAGATATGGAGTTAGCTATGGTTTTACTACGTCTAGCTACCATAAGGATACCATTATCCAATATGTCCGCTAATGTTTTGTCTTGCCTCAGTATATTTAAATTTTTTTTAAAAATATTTGTTTTATTTGGGTAAACTCTTGGCTAAAAGTAGTGGAAAAAACTATTCCTTTCTTTTGTTGTTTTGTATCTTTTATCTTAAGAAGATCTTTCTGAGTTTTCGTTTTCATTTTTAACTTGGCTTCCCTGATCTGTCTATCTGAATAACCCCTAGCCTTAAGCCTTGTGTCTATTATTTTTGTTTGCCTTATAAATTCTTCATTATCTGTGCAGGCTCTACGTGCTCTATAATACTCTCCCAATGGAATGGAATTAAGAGTATGGCTAGGGTGGCAACTATCTGCTCTTAACGTGGTGTTGCCATGTAACGGTTTTCTATACAAGGTAGTCATAACTACATACTTTTCTGTTCGGTAGCATAAGTGAATTTTAGATTGGCATCATTGTTGTTAACATACGCAGCAAAGTCTGGTATGGACGCCACATCGCGACCCCACACGATTAGGAGCTCGTCGATCTAGCGCCCATACCAGACTATAGAATCCACAAAAGGGTTGCCCAAATTATAGATGACCTGCTGCTCCCACCACTACTTTTAGCCAAGAGTTTACCCAAATAACACAAATATTTTTATAAAATGTAAATATACTGAGGCAAGACAAAACATTAGCGGACATATTGGATAATGGTGTCCTTATGGTAGCTAGACGTATTAAAACCATAGCTAACGCCATATCTCCAAGTAGGTTCTATGATCAATCTGCCACTGATACCTGGTTAAAACCTATACCAGGCTTTTTCCAAAGCAAAGGCACAAGATGTAATATATGCAAATATGTAAAAAAAAACTCAAACATTTTCAAATACAAAAAATAGTAAAATCTATAGAGTCAAACAATTTATTAATTGTGATTCAGATCACCTGGTGTACGGTATACAATGTAGGATTTGCAACAAAAATTATATAGGAAGTACTGTACGCAGTTTAAAGCACGAGTGTCTGAACACATTATGCATATAAAGAAAGGACACACTCCTTTCTTTATCAAACATTTCATAGAACAACATGAGGGTTCACTAGAGGGTCTTTGTTGCTTTGCATTGGAAAAAGTGGAATGCCCGATATCTGGCGGAGACTGGCAGCGCAAGGTGCGCATGCGTAAAGCCTATTGGATATATGAATTAGATACGCGAATTCCGGCTGGTTTAAATCTCAGGAATGACTTGGCTTATATATACTAGGTCAGTTACCGTATGCCCGTCCTCAGTAATGCAATAGAAGTATGTAAACGTGGCTCCTTAGAAACAAGGTATATATTGTTATGTATATTTTTAAATGTATTTTAAATGTATGTCATTGATGTTATTATGGGAAGTGACGTAATATCACATGGACTGCCCAGTTACCTATTTAATGTGGTCAGTATTGGACTTCCAATTTACCGTGAACAAGGGAGCGATGTAGCACCGAAACACGTCAGTTTTTATATGTTTTTTGTACCTTTATATGTGGTTTTCATTGCACTGAATAAATACTTACGTATTTTTTTCACTGAGAAAGCGCTGGTCCCGCTACATTTCTTTGTTACCCGTTTTAGGTCAGTTAGGATTACCAAAATTATTTATATTTGTCAAATGCCAGAATAATGAAAGAGAGAGAATTTTTAAGCATTTTTATTACTTTCTGCAAAGTCAAAAGTTTACATACACTACGATTACTATGCCTTTAAACAATTTGGGACAGCCCATATGATGATGTCGTCATGTCTTTGAAAGCTTCTGATACGTTTATTGGCAACATCTGAGATAGAGACACACCTGTTAATGTATTTTTTAAACCATACCAGGAACACATTGCCTCTGTTTGTAACATCATGGGAAAGTCAAAAGAAATCAGCCAAGATATCAGGAAGAGAATTGTGAACTTGCACAAGTCTGTATCATCCTTGGGTACAATTTCCAGACACCTGAAGGTGCCGTGTTCATCTGTACAAACAATTATACTCCAGTACATGAAACAGAATTGAATATACGTTTGATAGTTTGATAATCATTTTAATTTATGGCTTCCATCTTGTCTTCTTCAAACTTAAATCTTTGTTCATAATATGAATTTCTGGACTAGGATACAAGGACATGTTCTGTTCCGCTCACATATTTGGTCTAGAGATACGTCTAGAAGGCCGTGGCATTTGAGTAACAGGTCATAGCTGCTGCTTGTTTAAGGTTATTAGATTAGTGTAACTAAGACAGATGTCAGAGTATTCATTTTCATTTTTTGGTAGATGGGAGGTGTCATGATTTTAATAATTAAATGATATCTTTACATTAAGACACTGATTGGATTGTAACCTATATCTTATGCTATATACTTATCTTTGATTGGATTGTAATATGCCTACCTTCTCTGTATGATCACGCCTATACCCTTTAAAAAATCATGTCAGTCCATAATAAAGCATTCTAATCTTTTGAATAGAATCACAGTGCATTGTTATGTTTGAAGGTCCGTGGGAGACAGAGAGGTTGCTAAGAAAGGATATCTACATCATTTTGGTGCCGTGAATCGGATTAGAAAACCTATCACCAGAGTGAAGAACGGGATACGCAAGCACCCCTTTGCTTTGAGAACCTGGGATCTGCTAGCACGGTGAGCATTTGCCACACACAAATCCATAGCTTCTCTGCAAAAAGGTGTTGGATCCTGTTAATCGCTGTAAGTGAGGTTTCTCTATTATTCTCTCTCTCCCACGTATCAATTTGGTTTATAGTTTAGCGTTAAAGTTTTATAGAGTTGTAAAAGTTAAGGTTGAGATAAGAAATTGTCACAATTTGCAGTGTTGCTTTAAAAGTGAAATAAGTTATCTGTTTTGTTACTGAACTTTGTTTTGTTGTCTTGTATCCAATGTTTTTATTGGCTGGGTTTTTGTTTTGTCTTCTGTGTTTTTCTTCTCCTTAGGGGCGGCTGCCCTCAAGCGGTGAGATCATTTAGCTTACTTCATATTTGTTTTATTGTTGCTATTTTCTTCCTTCTATTTTTGGTTGTGTATATGCGTTATTTTTT
>JAODAL010069316.1:0-16410 GCA_025379985.1 Phyllomedusa bahiana | reverse complement strand
GCAAAGAGTCAGTTGTACGCATTTTGTGTTATATATATTTGATAGAAATTGCGCCTGTAGTCAGTGGTGCGAAGGCCGCCATATTAATCCATATAACTTTTTAATACTTCTATTTCCCTCAGTGCTTCTCAGTTTGGCGCTAATCGTGCATTTGTACGATAGTTTGTTGAAAACTATAAATTTTGCTAGTCCTACTGGGCAGTTGTAAATGTCAGGGACGAAGGAAGAACACTGTTGATTTGGTGTTTACGCTTTTTTCCAACCCAGACCCATTTCACAGATATTTGATAGAAACAATTCTGTTTCTAATCATAGTTAGCTTTTTTTTAAACTAGAGGGATTTAAGAATAGCTGTGATTTGCCGTCTTTCAATAAGAGACTGTCAAAAACTCTTCCATACCTTTTAAATTTGTATGTTTCTGAACATGGAGCGAACTGCAGGTTGTAAACGAGCAAAGAGGGTGTAGGACATGGAGTAGAGGTACGAGAGAAGGTGCTCCTTCCAGTGCTGGCGACAACACGCAAGCCAGCAGATCGTCGGTTGCAGGACCATCAGGCCTATCATTGATGGGTCGGTGTCCTGTGAATTTCAGTAACGAACAGCGTCACCAATCTGTTCTTCAGTGGTTAATGCAACCTGCATCCAGCAGTCTTACCTCCTCGATCTCCCAGTCACAGCCACAAATGTCATCATCATCATCGTCAGCATCCGTCCAACATGAAGCGAAGGCAGCCCATATGTCAACTCATGTACCCACCACTGTGGATAATCCATTTTCTGAAGACCTCTTTGATGACAAAATGCGGTTGGGGTCAGTAGGCATTTCAAAAGATCAAGAGGCTAAAGAGGATGATTTTGTCTGCTCTGACGTCCAATCGCTGCTGCCATCAGAGAAGGAGAAGGAAGCCGGTCAATCGGCAAAAATCCCGGGTGGTCGGCAATGCCATGAAGTGCCTGTTGCATGTAGCCTGCAGCTCCAGGATGTAGGATGTCAGGACAAGGAAGTCACCTGTGTAGATGATGATGATGATGATGATGATGATGACGACATTGCAGATCCAACGTGATCTTTTCAGCAGAATTTGCTTGCGAGCGCTTCATCACTAGACGAGGAGGATGACGATGGGCAGTGTCAGTACGGGTCATGCCTCAAAAAGGGAGAGGGCGGTCGCACAAGTCCGCTGAGATTATTCCGCCCGCCACGATCAGCAGAAACACCGCTCCTCGCTTATCACCGTCGAAAAGGTCCAGGACCTCTCAAGCCTGGGCCTTTTTCGATCAAGCCTACTGATTCACACCAGCGATGTCAACATGCCGCCTTTGCCATAAACGCATCAGTAGAGGGAAGAATCTTAGGTGTTTAACCACCACCAACATGTCTAGTCACATTGCAGCGCGAATGCATGATTGAAATGGAGGGAAACACTTGGCGAAAAAAGGCCACACCGATCCAGGGCTTCCATCCACTGTCACACCCTCTGTCTCCGCATTCTCCTCCTCCGCCACTTCCAAGACCAAGAGTTCCTCAGCTGCCCATGTCTCTCAGCGTCATGATCAAGGATCAGCCTCCGCTTCAGTCTCCACCGTCACCCGAGAACCACCACCACCGCCAGAGACCCATCCTACCCCTTCTCCTTCCACCAGATTGACCTGCACGCCGTACAGCAGCCAGTCTAGCAGCCAGACTTCTGTCTACAGGGTTTGGGAGCAGAAGAAACACTTTAAGCCAAACCATCCCAAAGCAAAAAGCCTGAATATCGGCATTGCCAGGCTTTTTTCCTTGGAAATGTTGCCTTTCCGTCTGGTGGACACAGATGGGTTCTGCCACGTCATGGCACTTGCCTGCACCCAATACCAAATGCCGAGCAGGCATTTCTTTTCCAGAAAAGCCGTCCCTGCCCTGGCCAGCCACGTGTCATCTAAAATCTCAAGCGCGTTGTCTGCATCTGTGTCCAGCAAAGTCCATCTGACCACCGATGCATGGACTAGTAAGCCACGGCCAAGGCCGCTATATCACTGTGAACAGCTCACTGGGTGAGCTGGGGGGATGTCTCTGGTGGTGAGGGTGGCTCTCTGGCTCGGCGCACGCTCTTCAAAACCGCAGGGATGGTGCAGGGTTCTTTCCCCCAAGGTCCACTGGTAGCATCACGTGCCCATAGAAAACAAGCCGTGTTGAAATTAATCTGTCTTGGAGACCATCAACACACAGGTCAGGAGCTGTGGATGGCTCTTCGCAATGAGACCGAGCGCTGGCTGGGTGACAAGGGAACTTGTGCCAGGCAAGGTGGTGTGCGATAACGGTCGAAATCTCCTGGCCGGGCCCTTAAATCGTAGGCTGGAGCACATCCCTTGCCTGGCACATTTTTATGAACCTCGTCGTCCAGAAATTTCTAAAGCACTACCTGGGTCTGGGACTGCCTGCGAGGAAGGCTCGAGGTCGAGCTCTCACACTTCCGCTGTTCGCACCCTGCTTCGTCCCGGCTGGCTGCATTACAGCGTCAGCTCGGCCTCCCTGTTAACCGTCTCATTATTGATGTAGCAACACGCTGGAATTCCATCCTCCACATGCTCCAGCGATTGTCGCAGCAGCGCAATGCTATTATGCAATACGAAGTGACTCATGGCCTGACAAGCAGCGGTGCGGGGCCTCGGGGTGTTGAGCCACCGAGAGTGGAGGCAGGTGAAAGAGCTCTGCACCATCGTTGCCAGTTTTGATGATGCCACCAAATGGGGCAGTGCGGACAATGGCCTTGTCAGCATGAGCATTGTGGTGAACTTAGTTCTGGGAATAATCGTTGGACACTCTGAACAGAACAGGTCCCACCAGCAACGGGGAAGGAGACGAACACAGATGCGGACACAGAGCCTTTCCTCTCCGTCGAATCCAGAAGGCCCGACAGTTTTTCCCCAAAATTTATCGGTCTTCATTAGGCAGTGGTTCGGGGGGCCAGGGCTGGGGCAAAGGCGGCGCCTCAGCTCTCAGGGTACAGCATCTGAGGCAAGTTTAGGGGCTGTGTTTAAGTGAGGCGGAGGAAGCAGAGGAGGAGGATGAGGGTGTTCCTTGACACCGACGTTAAACCCTTTGGGCCCCGCCCTGGAAAGAGGTTGGCGCGGATTTTTAGGCGGAGGTGAGGGAAAAGGAAGATCAGTTTGCTAGTGCCCCTCGACCCCAGTGGTTGGAAATCAAGGCTCCAACTCTCACATGAGTTTCTTGGATGCTCCATTTCCTCTAACAAGATCCTCACAAATTAGGGCCATCAAAATAAACAACAGTTACTGGGGTGGCCACCCTCCTCGATCCCCCGGTAAAAAAAGCAAAAACTCAGCCCTTTTTCCCCACCCCCCCAAATAGAAGTAAAATCGGGAATGGAACTGTGCTGTTTGATCAACTGGAGACATCTGTTTGCGTCTGCTTCACTTTTCAAATGTTTGGGGGAAAACGTCAGCAACGGCACCCAATAGGTGAACAACAGCAGCAGCACTGGGGCAGAAGCCAATGGGTGCCTCGGGCAATCCTTATTTACCACCCACAACGCATGAAAATGCGGGGCCACATCAACCACGAGACATTAAGATCAGGTGCACGACTATCTCGTCTAAACCCCGGGATGTTTTTGGAGGGTTTTGGATGCAATCGCTTCTGGGTACCAAAGGGGAATGATTGCCCCGAGCTCGCCACCAGCCATGAGGGGTTTGTCCTGCCCAGTAGCCAGCATAATCTGAGCGGCCCTTTAGCAACTTTAGGGTCATTAAGACAAACGTTTCCATGATAATGGGATCGTTTGACTTTATCAAGAGAATCAGGCGGGGGATCTCTGATGAGTTGGGGCCCCAATTCCCCGAGGTCACCGTTTAGTTGTGGGCCCTACTCACATTTCCCTTCCAAAAGAAATGGTCCTTTTAAATTTTTTTTTTTTAAATAAATCGTTTGTTCTGCAATTTTTATTCCATTTCCCCAAAAGTCATTTTGCTGGTTTTGTGGTTAGAGACTGAAAAGACACCAATTGTACAGGTTTCCATGAAAAAACCTTTTTTATTTACTGCTTCTTCATTAAAATTTTTCGTAATGTCAATAGTTTTGGGGTTATGTGCTTGAGATACGCTATAATAAAGGGTCCTTTGGAACAGAAATGTGGCTTCTAAGTGGCATTTCTCCCTCAAAAATTTTTAACAGTGGCGAGAAGTCTTTTTTTATAATTTTTTGGATCATGAAATAAGCATACACAGGTCCTATGTTAAAGAATGTGGTTTTTCTAACAGACATTTGTTTTTTTCAAAATTTGTAAACAGGGTGGCTGAAGGGTCATGTTTTGAATTTTAGGGGGCATGGGCTGTAAAAAAACAGGAATGGGTTTAAACCGGGTTTAATGGACACATATTGCAAAATGATTTGTTTTTGCAAGATCTTTAAAATAGCTAGCAATCCCTGTAGTGAGAAAACCCATTTAATACAATTAAAAAAAAAGAGAAAAAAGACTGGGGGGATACACCTATTTTAAAAATTTTTTTTTAGAATTAAACTCTAAAAAACTTCATGAAAAAAAATACGAACAAATTTCCTCTGAATTGTACAAGGGAGGAAAGGGTGGACTTGAACGATGTAGGTTATTAGAGGACTGGAGTATGGAGCACGGACGGGCACACAGAACAGGACAATTTCCCCCAACCTTGGTAAAATGAAAAAAAAAGACAAGAAAAAGGGCACCAGGGGGCAAGAGCTTCCCCCAACCCTTTTCCAAGTAAACCCAAACCCTGGTCCACACCCCAAAACGGAAGGGGCAAAGCACTCTCAAAGGGGTGAAATTTTCAAGCCCTCCCCAGGTCTTGACTGTGTAATGAAAAGGGCTGGAGGCTTAGCTCACATTTCCGTTCCGCACTCTGTTCACATGCTGTTTTCGTTCGATCATAAGGGCATTTTTACCGGTTAATAGATGACGGATCCCACCCGGGGTTTCTCACCCCCCCCCCACTGTAACCCCTGCCCTGCCCCTGAACCTGTGTTTTTATAAAAAGGGACACTAGCCTTGGCTCTCACCCACTACGGTAATCTGCCTGGCAGCTAAACCCATGTTAACAGATGATGACGGGCAGCCTGGCTATACTGTTAGGGGCAATCAGGAGAGCTTAAAATTTTCTATAAAAAATAAATTTTTAAAAAAGGTGATTTCTGTGACGTTAAGGAGGGGTCAAAAAAAGGCCCCAGGGCTGGACACAAATTGCACAATTTGGGCTTAAAATTTTCTGGGGGGGAGCACTTTTGGGGGCGCATCATTTGATCTTCAGGGAGTCTTCCCTAATACTGAAAGGGTTTTTGGGGGAAAAATGAAACCAAAGAATTAAATTTCTTTTTAAATCCCCCAGAACCAAGGGCAAATGCAAGGGGCCCTTCCTAGGGCGGGGGACTGCCCGGGGCGCCGTGGCTCCGCTACCCGAGGGGGGGCCGTGGCCACCCGCCCTGCCCCCTGGAGGAGCCCATGACTTTTGCGCGGCTGTTATGTCAGAGCCAGCAGCTGCACAGGGGAGGAGGCGGGCGGGCGTTCCCACCCGACTCCTCCCCTGTAAACACGTCGCAGGGGGGGCACGGCTTTTCACCACGCCCCCTTCGACGCTCGATCTCCTCGGCTGGCAGCTTTGCCCACCCCAGGGTTTTGGAGCTGCGTGCAGTGTAACAGCGTGATGACTCACGCTGTTACACCCCTCCACTCCCGGGGCTGGGCGCGCGGATCGAGGTCCGGTAAGAATTATTTGTTATTTTTTTAATTACTTACAGTGGGGGGCAAACAGGGGTACAAGGGGGCATCCCTGGCTATAAGAGGGGGATCACTTGCACAGGGGGCATCGTTGGCATAAGGGGGCTCACTGGGTACAGGGGGCATCACTGATATAAGGGGGGGGATCCTGGCTATAAGGGGGGGTCATGGCTCAAGGGGGGGCATCACTGGCTACAGGGGGATACTGGGTATAATGGGGGCATCACTGGCCAGGGGGGATCACTGGCTAAAGGGGGGGATCACTGGCCTAAAGAGGGGGATCACTGGTTAAGGGGGCCCCTCATGGCTATAAGGGGGGGATCACTGGCTTTAAAAAGGGGGGCATACTGGCTAAAGAGGGGGATCACTGGTACAAGGGGGGATCACGGTATAAGAGGGGGATCAGTCTACAAGGGGGGCAAACACTGGCAAAAAGAGGGGCATCACTGGGAAAAGGGGGCACACTGCTTTTAAGGGGGGCATCACTGGCTACAAGAGGGCACATGGGGTACAGGGGGCATTAATTGGGTAAGGGGGAATCATGGGGTTTAAGGGGGCATCTACTGGCTAAGGGGGGAACACTGGTACAGGGGGGGATCACGGTACAAGGGGGGCTCACTGGCTAAAGGGGGCCCTCTACCGGGTCAGGGGGCATCTACTGGCAAAAGGGGGTCACTGGCTAAGGGACATCTACGGCACAGGGGCCCTCACTGGCTACAGGGGGCATCAACGGCTACAGGGGGCATATTACATGGCTACCATATGAGGTGCTATAGATGGGGAGTTTGTATAGTGATAGGAATTGGTAGAGAAGCACTGATAAATTGAGGAGTCTTAAGATGTTTGTTTTGTTAATTTTACAGTGAAGAGTCGGGAGTAGTCGTCATGGCATCTGGGACAGATGGAAAAGAAGAAGAAGAGAAAGAGAACAACTCTTCAGAGACGTCTTCTATGAGTCACTAGATATGACTTTACTGTAATCATTTATGTGTCTGCAGAGCCTGTGTACAACTGGTATCCAACACTGTATGGTCACTGTACGTCGGTGATATTGGTTGTAGTATAATGGTTTATACTCAGTAATGGTCAGTTTGTATTATTTAGTCACTATGTGCTGGTGATATGTGGTCATGGTGTGGTGGTATTATTCGGTCACTGTGTGTTGGTGATATGTGGTCTTAGTGGTCTTGGGATTCTGGTTGGTGTAGCGGTGTTATTTGGTAACTGTAGGACTATGATTTAGTAATTTTATATGTAGCACATTGTGGTAAAGCTTTTTGTATATTTTGGCTTTGGTTTATGGTGATGCACTGTGGCGCCATATGTTACGGGAGAGGGGGGGGGCAAAATTTCTTCACCTCGCCCTGAGTGAAATTTAGCCTAGGAACGGCCCTGGGCACATGTCTTCTCAACTAAGAAGTGTTTTGGGGATGATTATTAAATTTTTATTACTTATGGGGTGTGCGAACGAATTAACACATCTACACGTGTAAAAAATACCTTTTAAACTGCAGGGAGGGGTGTATGTTGTATGTTAAAAAACTTTGAGACTCTCGGTTCACATATTTTGATCAAAAGATATTTAAGCTGCCCACGACTTTCAACGTGATCTCAAAATCGGGCAGTCCTATGCTATCTTTACCTCTCAATCGAGCCAATCTGGCCTCTCACTGGGTCAACCGACCTCCATTATTCAGAGAGAAAAAATAAAAAAAACACCCAACCTGCAAGCTGCCCTTCTTATGACAGCCTGTATGTATGATAGATAGCATAAATGCTTCTTTAGGGATTTCCACGTAGTGTATTGCCCTTTTTGCAACCCATTTTGGGTTTCTGTCCCCGCCCACTCTCACAGGCTGTCATAAGAAGGGCAGCTTGCAGTTTGGGTGTTTTTTTATTTTTTCTCTCTGAATAATGGAGGTCGGTTGACCCAGTGAGAGGCCAGATTGGCTCGATTGAGAGGTAAAGATAGCATAGGACTCCCCGATTTAGAGATCACGATGAAAGTCGTGGGCAGCTTAAACATCTTTTGATCAAAATATGTGAACCGAGAGTCTCAAAGTTTTTTCATTTATTATATCTAGCATAAATGCTTCTTTAGGGATTTCCACGTAGTGTATTGCCCTATGTTGTATGTTATCACACTTGAAAAAAATGATAATACTGTAAAACTATAAATAAAAAACTTCCCTAAATTATTTCTGTAAACGAATGTCAGTTACCAAAAAATACACTAAATGACAATCACTGTACAAAATAGCATAGTGCCACTTTGTAATCTGTGGGTCAAACAGGTTTAGGGGTCATGCTGTGGTACAGGACAGGTATAGTCATTGGAAAGTTCAACGAAAATGGTGGTTCAAAGACTACTTTCTTCCGGCGCTTTTTAATCTGTGTGTCATACAGGTTTAGGGGTCATGCCCGGGCTCTCACCAAACCCACTGTAACTCCAGCCCTGCTAGCTAAACCTGCATGATCCACGTTTACAGTCTCACCTGCCTTGATCAGTAATTTCCTTCAACCCACTTGACAGCAGAATACAGGATTTTCAGACAGGCCTCGTTGACCTACTGGGGACATC
Organism: Phyllomedusa bahiana; assembly: GCA_025379985.1. Taxonomy (NCBI): domain Eukaryota; kingdom Metazoa; phylum Chordata; class Amphibia; order Anura; family Hylidae; genus Phyllomedusa; species Phyllomedusa bahiana. The sequence continues at coordinate 8,078 of JAODAL010069316.1, read as the reverse complement.
TGTTTCTTTTGCTTCATATTCTAATGTCACGGTGGAACAATGTCACCAGTAGAATGGCAAGTACCTCTAGCCGCAGCAGTATTGTAAAACTAGTTGTTTTTAATATAGTTTATTCCTTATTGCGAAATTTTATGCTGATGGTCCATAAGGGCACCTGTGCGACATTTTGGGTCAGACTGCATTACAGGATAAGGATAGACAAAGTCCATTTCACTAAAATACTGCTTCAAAGACTCCTTTTTCAAGCACTTTTTAATCTGTGGGTCAGATAGGTTTAAGGGTCATGCTGCGGTACAGGACAGGTATAGTCAATGTCCAGTTCAACTAAAATGGTGGTTGAAAGACTCCCTTTTCCGTCACTTTTTAATCTGTGGGTCAGACAGGTTAAACGGTCATGCTGCGGTCCAGGACAGGGATAGTCAATGTCCAGTTCAAGTAAAATGATGGTTCAAATAATGCTGCCTTCTGGCACTTTTTAATTTGGGGGTCATGCAGGTTTAAGGGTCATGCTGTGGTACAGGACAGGGATAGTGAATGGTCTGTGACTTTTTTTCTGTGACTCTTGTTGCCTAATTGTGTTGCCTAAGATGTAGCACATATCCAGTTTATTGTTGTGGATGTTAATTTCAGCTTCTCTAGCCCTGTTTGGGTGTAAGAATGAAGGTGTTGTTCCTCTCCCATAGACTTTAATGGTCATTGGCAATAATCTGTTATCGACTATCGTCATGATTATTGTCAATATCAACTATTGACTCGATAACGATAGTTGACACAGTCGCTCATCACTAATTAGGACAGAACCTGTTCTATTAAATGTTGATACATGTAGAGCCCCCCCACCCCCCAAAAGACTGGAGAGCGTATCAGCAGTAATTTTATCAAATAATTAGTTGTCTAAAAAAAAAAACTTTGAAATACAGCTTGTGTTGTTGTCATAGACACACATCTCCATTACAGGCAGGTTATTATTGTGGGATATAATTCTCTGCGCCTTAGTTACTTTTTTCACTTATAAGGTCAAACTCCTTTGAAATACAGCTTGTGTTTTTGTCATATACACACATCTACATTAAACATAGTTTGTTTTATTGTAAATATTTTATCAAACAGTATGTCAGACAGAGAGATGGCAGGACCTTCAAATAGGAGGGACAGTGGCACAAATGTTAATTGAGAAGGCACAGGTCACAGCACAGTAAGGGGACGTTACAGCAGGGGTCACTCGGTGAGGCCAGTTACCGGTGTTATCTAGCAGCTGTGTGTTAACCACCAAGTCAACGGTTGTTGAATGGTTGACTAGGTCATCCACTTCCTCCCAGATGACATCTGACAACCCCAGCCAAGAGTCGGTGGGTTTGTCAGACACAACCCTTAGTTGGCATGGCCCGGGAGCAGATCAGGGGCCCTCACATGTTCTCAACTCACCTCTGTCCAGTTCGGTTCCGTCACCCAGAGAATTTCAGGCGTGTGTTGGGCAGAAATACACACACACTGGATTTCACACAGAGTTCCCCACAAAATGTCAATAAATTAACTCTTGACCACAGATTGCAGTGTCCCAAAATGAAAAATGCTGGTTCAGGAACAGGTGTGTATATGACACTGTCACGGATGCCCCTGCGACCCGCATCCATGCCCCTATGCTGTGCGGCGCCCCATCCCGCACGTCGGGTTGGGGGTCCGCCCACTCCCCTGCCAGTGCCCAGGTCCACTTACTCGGCCTCGCTCCTGCTCCGTCTGCCTCTGTCCCTCTGCGCGCACGGTCCCGCTCCCTAGGGCGCGTGTGCCGGCAGTGTTAGATTTAAAGGGCCAGTGCACCGTTAATTGGCTATTGCCGGGCACTGCCCCTATTTAAACCTGCCTCTTCCTGGTAGCCTTGCCGGATCTTTAGTGCCCTTGCCTATTGAGAAAGCGTCCTGTAGCCTTGTCTTGATTACCGTGTACCGAACACTCTTGCCTACGTTTATTGACCACGAATCTCTGCCACCTGCCCTAACCTTCCTGCCTGTCCCCGACTACGAGCCTGCCTGACGAATCTGTCCCTCGCCTACCCTTGGCCACCACCACAAGCAAGTTCCGCCAGTGGAAGCAACCTGGTAGACTCCCGCCGCAGCAAGTCCATGCCGCTTTGCGGCAGGCTCTGGTGAAAACCGGGACCTACTTAGATTCTGCTCCCTGGTGTGGGCTTCCACCATCGCTTGCGGTGGTCCAGCGGATCCACTACCGCGGACCGTTACAGACACAATCCTGTGAAGGTCTTTCGCCCACGTAACTCGAAAATAGGAAATTTTTTTGCACAGAGTGCAATCTAATGCTGCTACAGAGAGATGCCTGTGCATACGAGACACAGTAACAAGTGACAGAATTTTAGATGGTTTCCCTATGTATGAGACTGGCTGCTGATTGGCTGCATATCTGCACGTATCATTGAGGGCGTTTCTTTCTTCCTCCCTTAGTTCTTTGCCCCATGTCACTGTGTGCTTGCGGCCATTTTAGATTTGTTACCGCGAATTGCAATGAAATTCGGCTTCATTTAGAATCAAATTTTTTCTGAAATTCGAAACAAATTCCACTTCATCAGATTCAATTCGCTCATCCCTAATTGCAGAGGCAGGAAGGTATCACAAAATACTCAAAATGTTGTTGCAAGTATAGAAGGCTTTTTTTCCATTCCTCACCTTCAAATTCGAGTCAGAATGTAGGCCCCCACAATTTGAATTTCGTGAAGACTCTGACTCTGCGAAGGCAGTCAAAGACCTCGGAGATCAATGGCGATGGATACTGTTTCGTAACGGTTATTATATTGAGACTCCAATAGTCGATGCAGGGATAAACCATTCTTTTTTTCCACAAAGAAGAATCTGGCATCAGTTGGAGAGGAGGTCTTGTGGACTAGCCCTTTCTGAAGATTTTCTCATATATAGGCCACCCTGGCCTGTGTCTCGTGTATGGACAAAGGGTAGAAACTGCTCCGAGGAGTAGTCCCAGGCAGGAGGTCAATAGGACAGTCATAGGTTCGATGTGGTGGAACGGTCTCTGCTACTAATGAGCGAACAGTAAAATGTTTGAGTCAAACTTCGAACAGTAGTGGTGTTCAGTTCGAGGTTCGATTCGAACTCGAACTCCATAAAAGTCAATGGGAGAAGATGTTTGGGTTTATTTTTTATACCTAGACAGGTGAGGAGAAGCTGTAATTACCATCCATAATAGTAAACTGGAGATGTTGAACAACTTAGTGAAGAAAATTTGGCTCTGAGTGATACAAAAAAATTGAGAGGCTAAAATACTTAATTGCTTTCAATGGCTAACTGAAAAGATGAGGACAGCTTGCAAGCAGGGGCATAGCTATAGGAGGTGCAGCGGTAGCAGCTGCTTCAGGGCCCTGCATCCTGAGGGGGCCCAAAAGCCCCTTTGACACATAAGAAGACACCGGTATTGGAAACTGACAGGAGCTCCATTTCAGTTTTTGCACCAGAGCCCGAGAACTTCAAGTTACGCCTTTGCCTGCAAGCTTTGTACATGTGATATATGTGGTGGCAGCAAGAACATCCCAACGGGGAACAAAGAGGTTCAGCTGGCAGGGGAGTAGTTATAGTGTGGGCAGTGGTTGAAGTCGCTACGGGGTCCTGCATCCTGATGTGCCCCAAAAGCCCCTTTGACACATAAGAAGACACCGGCATTGGAAATGGTAACTGGCAGGGGTGCCAATAGGGCAGTACGGGCAGTACTCCTGTCAGAGGCCCTAAGCAAAAAAGGGCCAACTGATAAGTTGAAAAACAGGAACTAGTAGTGGGTGGGTGCCCCATTCGATTTGGCTGTATGGGGCCCTGAAACGATTAATAGATGACTGATGGCAGCCCTGGTAACTGGAGGGCACCATTTAACTTTTTGCACCAGGGCCCAAGAACTTGAACATGCATCTCTGCAAGCTGGAATAGATTAGACGGCAGTACCATGACGTGGCAGAACCCATCTGTGCCCACCAGGCGGAAAGCCAACATTTCCAAGGCCAACAGCCTGGCAATGCCGACATTCAGGCTTTTGGCTTTGGGATGGTTGGGGTGAAAGTGTTTCTTATGCTCCTACACCTGGTACACAGAAGGCTGGCTGCCAGACTGGCAAGTGACTTCCTCTTCCTCACAGTCTATATCCTCTAGCTGTGGGCTAGAAGCCAAAGGCACGGTGAGGCATTGCTGACCGCTCGATATTTCTGCCGACGGACCAGCTTCATTCTCCTCCTCTGAAGGCATCAACAATTGGGCATCAGAGCAGACAAAATCATCCTCTTTGGAATCTTGATTTTTTGAAATGCCTTCTGACCTCAACCACATTCTGTGATCAAAGAGCTCTTCAGAATATGGATTATTTGGAGTGTTCTGTGTATTGGGTTGTAACATTTGGCCCATGTTTGCTTGGACTGATGATGATGATGACATCTGTGGCCGTGATGAAGAGGAGGTAAAATCACTGGATTCAGGTTCTGATAACCCCTGAAGAACAGGTTGGTGACAATCTTCAGTAATGAGATGCACAGAGTATTGAGCAAGATATGACAGTCCTGACGGTCCTGCGACTGACGATGTGCTCGCTTGTGTGTTGTCTGGTGCACTGGAAGGAGTGCCTTGTCTCGTTCCTCTATCTGAACATCCCACGCCCCTCCTTGCTCGCTTACCACCATTAGTTCTCTTCATGTTCAAAAGCTAAATACTATAGCTCTGTGCGTGGCACAAGATATATGTATTAAAAAATTTCCAGAAAATATGGGGTCAGCGCCCGCCAATAATCCAATTACCAGGGCACTGGCCCTTTAAATTTCATTGAGTCTGTCACACACAGAGATGTGCAGAGAATAAGAAACTTGGAGAGGTGAGTAATGAACAGAAGCATGACTGTACCAGCTGCATGGCATGCGGGGTACGGCACCACTCGCACCTCGCATCGACACTGACGAGGGGGTACAGGTGCACCTGTGGCCCATCATGCGGGTCATGAAAGAAACTGCAACATAGGTCTTATTGCTGCTCTTGGGGTTCCTATCAATGGAAGAGAAGAGAACAGAAATTCATTTCGTTGCTGGTTGTTTCTTACATTTGTGTCAAAAAATATAGAAAAAAAGATTGTACAAAACGACACAAAATAAAAAATCAAGTAAAAATTCTGACACTATGAATACACAAGACTCGGGGTCTGGTTTGGCCAAGAACCAGAACCAGATGTGCCTTACATTTAGTTCAGGTACTCCTCTTGTTTGGAAATGTTTCTTTATTTGAACAACGCGTCAGTTTCCATATTGGACATTGAACACAATAGGGTTAAATAGAAATAAAGGCAACTGTTCCATAAGGGTAATGATACAAAGTGTCAATTACAATAAAAGAGTCTCAAGAAACAGAAACAATTGACTCAACCTCAATTGTTTTCATAGGATATTTACATTTGTAATAAAAATTGTTTTAAAATAAACAATGCTTTCAAGTGTCACAACTCTTATGATACAAGAGCATGAGAAGTTGTACTAACACCTACATACCACTGGAGGTCTCTTTTGATCTTTCTTTTTTCTTGATGGAATTGTACTGTACCCATGTCTCCATGTAAACTAAATTATTGCCATGAGCAAATAGCACTTTTAACGTTATCACATTTGGTTTAACATGGAGCATATTGACATTTTTATGAAACAAGATTTTATACATTTTTCCTTTATTATGTCTTATACTATTATATCATATTCTTCTTTATATTTTGTTTTTATATGTGTAGATTTTTGAAAATCTCATTCTTTATTTCATTTTGATATAATCTAAAAACATAATGTAATTTATTGAAAATATATATTAAAAAGAAAATCATATTCAAATATAAATATAGAAAAACCTTTTACTTTTCTCTTTTCTTTTTTTCCCTTTCCTTTCCTTTCCCTTACTTCTTTCCTTTTTCTTTCCCTTTCCTTCTCCCATTTTTTTCCCCTACCTATTTACCCAGCTCCATTGCTTCATTTAAACCAAAGGGAAAGATGCTCTATGTCTGGAAAATCCAGAACATTTCCTTTTTATTCGAGGCATTTACTCTATTAGGGATGAAGTCCAGCATATGGTCAATAATGGTAATCTTAATTTTTGTATCATCCACTTCATGTTTTTCTGCATGGGACCTTGATATGCTCTGCAGCATGAAACTTTTTTGAATGTTATACTGACGGTTTGCAACTCTTCTCTGTAATTTTTGAGTCATGTGCAGGGGCGTTGCTAGGGTCCCAAAACATCCGGGGCTCGAGCCCTTTGTGTTTTTTTGAGTAGGGCTGGGTTCACACAGCACTTTTTGCGCCTCGTGAACTGCGGATGTATTTTTACAGAGAAAAAACCTTCTATTCCTGTCACTAATTTTCTGCACATTCCACATAGATCCCATCCATCACCTCAGCAGTTGCTGTACAATGAAAGTCAGAGCTGACAAATTTACTTTTTCAAAATCGCTCACCTCCGTATGACAGTGTAATATCCCTAAACAGTCACCAAAACATACACCTACACATGGAGCACATATACTGGATAAATAATTATACTAAAAAACCTTAAACAAAACCAAGACCCCAAACTATTACTACTTAAGGATCAAATAATCCTGCCAGACCCTGACCAAACGTGACCCCCACATGTGACTATCAGCAGTACACAGGTTCTGTAGACTGTATATTACCGCCATACAGTGATCATATAGTGATAGATACTAGTTGTATGAAGACACTCTGCAGAAATATAAATGATTACACTGCAGTTACATTTAGTGACTCACAGGAGACATCTTTTCTGATCAGCGTCGTTTACTTTCCCTTCTCTTCTCCATCCGGTTCACACCTTCTCACTGAGTTCTCCCGGCCAATACTCGTCCCCTACAGATTTAGACACAAATATCTTAGAATCCTCACATTTCCAGCAACCCCTTTTACTTATAGGGTATATAAGTCCCTCAGTTAGTTAGGTGTATAGGTCCCCTCAATTAGGCAGGTATAAAAATATAGGGTCATCTAGGCAGGTATATAGATATAGAGTCACTATCAGGCAGGTTTATAGATATAGGGTCACTCTATGGCAGTATATATAGATATAGGGAACTCTCAAGCAGGTATATAGATATAGGGTTAGTCTCAGGTAGGTATATAGATATAGGGGCACTCAGACAGGTATATAGGGGCACACAGGCAATATATAGGGGCTCAGGCAGGTATATAGGGGCTCAGGCAGTATATAATGGGCACACAGGCAGTATATAGGGGTTCAGGCAGGTATACAGGGGCTGAGGCAGGTATATAGGGACACAGTCAGGTATATAGGGGCTCAGACAGTATATAAGGGGCACACAGACAGTATATAGAGGCTCAGGCCTGTATACAGGGGCTCAGGCAGGTATATAGGGGCTCAGACAGTATATAAGTGGCACACAGGCAGTATATTAGGGGCTCAGGCAGGTATATAGGGGCTCAGGCAGGTATATAGGGGCATAGGTAGTATATAGGGGCTCAGGCAGATATATAGGGGCACACAGGCAGTATATAGGAGGCACAGGTAGTATATAGGGGCTCAGGCTGGTATACAGGGGGATGGCAGGTATATAGGGGCTGAGGCAGTATATAAGGGGCACACAGGCAGTATATAGGGGCTGAGGCAGTATATAAGGGCACACAGGCAGTATATAGGGACTGAGGCAGTATATAAGGGGCACACAGGCAGTATATAGGGGCTGAGGCAGTATATAAGGGGCACACAGGCAGTATATAGGGGCTGAGGCAATGTATAAGGGGCACACGGGCAGTATATAGGGGCTCAGGCAGGTGAACTCCATTAAAAAGTTCTAGAATTATGTTCTATCGATGGACAGAGTGACATTGTCTCTGGCCACATTTCCTATTTCCACCTTGTGAATTTGTTGGATTTTTTATTTTATCGTTACTTTTATTTTTATTTTCAGTTCAATTTGGTGCCACAATCTCTTTTAAAGTTTTAGCTTGACAAAAGGTTTTAGGTGGAACATGAGGTAATTCATCGAATAAGAATAGGTCTCTCAATAGATGACCAGGT
>JAODAL010069315.1:0-16412 GCA_025379985.1 Phyllomedusa bahiana | reverse complement strand
TAGATAGATAGTAAATAAAATAGATTAGATGAACAGTAGATAGGGTGCCTCTGAAGAAGCGCTAGTTTTGGCGCGTAACACGTAATTCTTAACTGTGTTAGTTTTCTACTAGTGAGGATTGGAAAATTGTTCCCCTCAAATTTTTTAATAAATTTAACACTTCGTACAATTGTTGAAGTGATCGCTACTTTTAAGGATTCACGAGCACGGCAATTTCCTTCTTTTTTTTCTGGTTACTATTTGTAACTCGCTTAACTATCTAGTTTGCGAGTGAAGGTTCACTGGCTGCCGTTTGTGTGGACCTATAATTAAGTTCCACTAAATTAAACCCGTATGAGTGCACAACTATTTAAGGTGAGCATACCTGGTTACTTGCTTTTTCAATTCATTAAGGAACCAACAGACTTCACTATTGTGCGCCTGTTTTTTTGTCTCTATTTTCTCTCTTTTATTGTTTTGTTTTTTTAAATTTTTTTAATATATATTTTATAATATATATATAGTTAATAATAATAAATAGATAAAAAATTTTAGATAATAGATATGAGAAAAATTTAGATAGATAAATAATAGATTAGATAGAATAGAATAGAATAGAAGAAAAATATTATAGAGATAGATTGATAAACAAATAGATAAATATGAGATAGGTAGGTGAATAGATAGATTTGAGTTGGATAGATAAAAAGATAACAAATATATATATATATCCAGCACGTAGAAATATTCAGGCATAAAATAGTAACATTCATTAGAAAAAATATTAAAAACAAACACTCACATATTTCTGTGCAGCGTCGAGCGTGGTAGTAGGTGAAGGAGACACACTGAGAGGTGCTGCCGCTTACGCGTTTCGGGCGATAAATAAGCCCTTACTCAGATACTACAACATTATTGGATGATTCTATTCAGTTGTTGCAATTCAGCCATACTTGTTTAAATAGTATCCGTTTGTTATGTGGGTTTATCGCTGTGAGTAAGGGCGTATTTATCGCCCGAAATGCGTAAGCGGCAGCACCTCTCTGTGTGTCTCCTTCACCGCTAACACGCTCTACGCTGCACAGAAATATGTGAGTGTTTTTAATATTTCTTCTAAATAATGTTACTAGTTTATGCCTGAATATTTCTATGGGGGGATGATATAATTTTAGTTACTAATTACTGTTGGGTGATGGTCACGTTTAAAATAGGTGGAGTGGGGAAAGTTTGAAAAGATAATAGATACATAGATAAGGTGGAGAAAATGATAATGGATAGATGGAGAGATAAATAGGAAAGATAGATGTGACAGATGGATGATAGGTAGATAATAGAAAGATAGATAGATAATAAAAATAGAGGGGGGATAAAGTAGATAGATAGATAGATAGATAAAAGATAGAAGTAGATAGTGATAGTATAGATAAGTAGATAAGGTGGGATAGATAGATTAGATAGAAGATAAAGAGATAGAAGATAGAGATAGATAGATAGATAATAGATAGATTGGGTAGATAAATACGATATAGGGATAGACAATATGAGATAGACAGATATGGAGATAGATAGATAGATAGATAGATAGATAGATAGATAGATAGATTGATAATGAGATAGAAGATAAAGAGATAGATACATAGATAGAGGTGGATAGAATAGATAGATAGATTTGATAGATAGTAGATAGATAGATAGATAGAATAGAACAGTAAAAGAGGGATAGATAGATAGATAGATGATAGAAGATAGAAAATAGATAAAATAATAATGAGTGACGGATAGAAGAGATAGATAGAGAGATAGATAGATAGATAGATATGGGATAGATAGATAGATAGATATGAGATAGATAGATAGATAGATAGATAGATAGATAGATAGATAGATAGATAGATCATCTTTGTGTATTAACATGCATTCAGGGCATATGATCCCGGATTATATTTAGTTGGATATTACTTGATGTTATCCATTTATACTTTTTCTTATGATATTCTGTGTCTGATGCTCTATAAAGTAGAAAGCATGCACCAGATTTACAATTGATGCCATATTTTGAATACTTTATGAATTCCATGTGGTTTATCACAGCAGTGCCCTGGTTATTAGGCTGGACCCCTAGAGGCTGCAAGACAGGTCTGCAGGAAGAGCATCTTTCATGTAAATTCACAGTCGCATAAACTGAAATATGCATTCTACACTGTCAGGTCAGATTGTAACATTTACACAAAAAATGACTCCCATCCACTTTGAAGCCCGGGAAGTGGAATTCTCTTGACAATCTCCGTTTTATTATTTTTTATTTTTCTGTCATAAAGATGCGGCGTATTTACATAAAAAGCAGACTGCTATCTTGTTGTTAACTAGATGAGCCTATCTACAGTATAGTACATCTGTTTCATATCTCTATCTACCTACCTGTCTGACAATCTATCTCTTGGTAACATGTAGATAACTATCGAACCTATCTAGATAAGAATAAGGCAAGTATCGGATATCCTCCGTAGCAATGCTGTTCTCTTATGTAGCTGAGGAGCTTCTGTCAGGCTGGAAGCAGAACCTTTGGCTCCTTTTTGGCTTCACTTTTTTATTTATGCATAGTTACATTTTTATAGAAAAGGTCTTATGAACCAGTTTTAGTTTGATCTAGTGAAAATTGAAATATTATATCTTATGTATCTATTCCATATCTACTATCTACCTGTTTATCATTTTTTTTATCATTTTATCATTTTTTTCCTCTTCATCCATATATATATAAAATCCATTAGTTTGCCTGTCTACATGTCTATGAAAAATCTGACCACAAAAATCTGTATTTTTAATTTACTAGATTAGGACTGACCATGAAAAAACCTCCCGTTCTCTCCTTTTATCTATCTCTCCATCCTTCTATTCCTCTATCATACCTGTCTTTTGTATCTTTCTGTATCTTATCTATCTATCTATCTATCTATCTATCTATCTAAAAAAATTAGAAACTTCATTGCACTCCAAACCAGAAAGAAGATGCAAAAAGGTTTTTACTCCTCTATGTGGAAAAGTGATGTTTCAGTTCCCTCAGCTTGACAAAGGCTCAGTGAGGGAGCTGAAACATTGCCTTTCAGCAGGGAGGAATAAGCACCTTTCTGCATCTTTGTTCTGGTTTGGAGTGCCGTGTATTTTCTATGCTTTATTAGCACTGGACTTCTTTTTCAAAGTCTTTTTTTGCTAGCACCCGTTTTCTTTTATGGTTTATATTTCTGGAGTGCTGCTATGTTTTGGGGAGTTCTATCTATCTATCTTTTTATTTTCTTTTTATGCATCTATCTATCTATCTATCTATCTATCTATCTATCTATCTATAGATCTGTGTTGCTTTTTTTAATCTATTTTTGTACAGATTTTTCTTTCTTCCTTTTCTTTCCTTCATCTATCTACCTACCTGTCTGACTATAAATATATCTATCTTTCTATCTCTTTCTACAGATTTTTCTTTCCTTCTTTCTTTCTTTCCTTCCTTCTTTCTTACATTCTTTCCTTTCTTTCTTTCTTTGCGTCAATAATTCATTCTTTCTTTCATTCTTTCATCTTTATTCCTTTCTTACCTTCTATTTCTTTTCTTTCTTTCATTCTTTCCTTTCTTTTTTCTTTCTTTCCTTTCTTTCTTTCCTTTCTTTTCTTCTTTCCTTCTTTTTTCCTTTCTTTCGTTCTTTTTTCTTCTTTATTCCTTTCTTTCTCTTCTCTTTTCTTTCTTCTCTTTCTCTTTCTTTCTTTCTTTCCTTTCGCTTTCTTTCTTTCTTCTTTATTCCTTTCTTTCATCTATCTATCTCTTTCTAAAGATTTTTCTTTTTTCTTTCATCCATCCATCTATCTATTTATCTATCTATCTTTCTTTCTTTATTTCCTTCTTTCTTTCTTCCTTTCTTTTCTTTCTTTCTTTCCTTTCTTTTTTCTTTCCTTTCTTTTCTTCCTTCTTTCTTTCTTTTTCCCTTTCTTTCGTTCTTTCTTTCTTCTTTATTCCTTTCTTTCTTTCTCTTTCTTCTCTTTTCTTTCTTTCTTCTCCTTACGTTCTTTCTTTCTTTCTTACATTCTTTCCTTTCTTTCTTTCCTTTCTTGCTTTCTTTCTTCTATATTCCTTCATTTCTCTTTCTTTCTTTCATTTATCTCTTTCTACAGATTTTGCTTTTTTTCTTTCTTTCATCTATCTATCCAACTATCCATTTATTTTTCATCTAAGTTTTCAACATTTAACCGTACTGAAAGTTTCATTTTGGAAAGCTAGTGCGTTACGTAAAAGAGCCCTGGCAAACAAATTTCTCTTTATGTCCTTCAGTAAAGGCTGAAGATGAAAATGGGATTTGGTGAATAGATTTCCCTGATTCTTTACAGTAACTTTTTAGAATAAAGCGTGATTCATAACAGAATGATGATTTAACCTTTCAACAAAGAAATAATGATGTTGAAGAAATGAGCTTCCAATTCTTCTTGTTCAATTTTATCCTTCAATAGAAAAGCATTTTGTTTTGCATTGTCTCCCAGTTTCTAAGGCAGTGACTTCTCCATGTGGAAAAAATGCTCTGTGTGTTGCGTCTAATTCTTCAAATTTGATTTTTTGTTTCCTAGGATAATGTTGACCTTGGTGACTTGATGTTCTCTCTCTGCTACCTCCCTACTGCCGGAAGGCTTACCATCACTATCATAAAGGCAAGAAACCTGAAGGCTATGGATATCACAGGGGCTTCTGGTGAGTATAATGGAAAGTGCATACAAAATTGTAGTTGTTTTTGGAAGAAGATAAAAATCCATTTGAACTTTGCTTCACTAAATGAAACATTCTGAAGAAACAAATCTGATAAATAGTTTGGGTGTAATCAGGTCAATCAATTCCATCCTGCTGGCCTTAAATGAAATGTTCAAATAAGCAACACATTGTAAAAGATTGAGTAATGTCAATAGCGGCCTATGTGGAAGGTTCTGTCCCCTGTGGCCAGAAAAGGACCACCCTGTGGATACCACAAATTATCATTATTAGGTGTTGATGATCTACATACATAGTTACATAGTTTGTAAGGCCGAAAAAAGACAGACGTCCATCCAGTTCAGCCTGTAGGTTCTTATAAAAATATGCAGAAAACCTACATAGGCAAGTAACTTTTTGAATTTGCTCAATCTATCTACCTGTCTACTTCATATCTATGTACTCCATCTATCTATCTATATATCCATCTATCTATCTATCTATCTATCTATCTATCTATCTATCTACAGATCTGTCTTGTTTTCTTTAATCTATCTTTCTACAGAATTTTCTTTCTTCCCTTCATCTATCTACTTGTCTGCCTATCAATATATCTATCCATCTTTCTCTCTTTCTACAGATTTTTCTTTCCTTCTTTCTTTCCTTCCTTCTTTCTTACATTCTTTCCTTTCTTTCTTTCGTTCTTCTTTATTCCTTTCTTTCTTTCACTTTCTTTTCTTTCTTTCATTCTTTCCTTTCTTTTCTTCTTTCTTTCTTTCTTTTCTCCTTTCTTTCTTACATTCTTTCCTTTCTTTCTTTCTTTCTCTTTATTTTCTTTCTTTCTTTCATTCCTTCCTTTCTTTCCTTTTTTTTTCTTTCCTTTCTTCTTTCTTTCTTTCTTTTTTCCTCTTTCGTTCTTTCTTCCTTTCCTTCTTAATTTCTTTCTTCTTTATTCCTTTCTTTCTTTCTCTTTCTTCTCTTTTCTTTCTTTCTTCTCCTTTCTCACATTCTTTCCTTTCTTTCTTTGTTTCTTTCTTTCTTTCGTTCTTCTTTACTCCTTTCTTTCTCTTTCTTTTCTTTCATTCTTTCCTTTCTTTTTTTCTTTCTTTTCTTCTTTCTTTCTTTCTTTCTTTCGTTCTTTCTTTCATTTATCTATCTCTTTCTACAGATTTTTCTTTTTTTCTTTCTTTCAGTTTGCCAATATATATCTAACATATATTTTTCTTGAAAGTAAGAGTGGAGACTGTTGCATTATGATTTTAATTTACTTTTTTTGCAATTTTCTTTATTCACATTTTGCCAGTAAACAATATTGTCCAGTTTTAGAGATTCTTGTATTATGTAGCAAAACTTCAAAGCAAAATACACCTGGGAAGAGCACAAAGACCCTGTTCTAAGTCAGTAGGATCCATCTGGTGTTGGCGATGTCCGTTGTGTGATGGTCTGGCACTTTGGTTTCAATGAATATCATAACCTGTGGAACAGAACTGAGAAAGTGAATGAGAGACTGTTGGTTTCCTTGTGGATACTTTTCCATTATTATTTTGTTTTAGTTTTGTTTGTTTTTTAAATTTTTTATTCTTTTCCAGCGACCAGTTTCATGGTTTCTTGTGTTGTTTAGTAGATCCATCAAATTTGGCAGGAAAGTCAAAGCAATAGACACTTTGCAAGAACCCCATAGGATCTGTTGGTCACCAGTGAGGTTTCTCATATAGTAGCTATGGCACTATGACATGATTTCCATTTGTAACAAAAACTATGACACATTGGGCTACATGTACAATTTTTGGCACCCAGGCGTCATTGTTTTTGCGCACAATAGAAGTGTAGAATGCGTCTGAATCTATGAACGTGTTTTACTGCGGGTCATAAATCGGGTGCATTCTAGTGCAAAAACGACACTTCAGGCTCAGGTAAACCACTTTTAAAGTGCTCTACCTGTTCCAGTACTAATGCGCCTGGATTTGCTGTACTGAAGCTATAAATATGTAGCTTCGCACGGTTGTAGTGCGACGCCTCCAGCACACCCCCCGAAATCAGGCGCATTACAAAGTGCCATGGGCGCGCTATAATGTGCCTGATATTGGAATGCGCCTGGTTAAAAATATAGCGAACGCGGCTGCACTAGTTCTCGGGCAGAAAGACGCCAGACTTCTAGTGCAGCCGCGTTCATACATGTCGCCCGTTATGTTGACAGAAGCTAATCTAAAGAGAGACTTTTGGTTGTCCTGAAAGGGCGATCAGGGACTTTGGGGCACATTTATGATGACAATTTCACCAGAATTCTGACGCAATTGCTGACAGATTACTGGCATAAATAATTACCCCATACGTAAAGGAGTTGTCTCATCTCAAAGTTTCATAGGATGCATGAATGAAATAATGCTGCTTTGCTCTGTCACTTCCTGGTCAAGCTGTCTGTAATTAGCATATGAGCTCAGTGTATAAAGACTTCTCTGTTTATTATGTTTATTAGTCTAGATTAGCTAAATTACCTTCTCTGAGGCCCACAGAAGCTGCTGAGCTATTGTAAACAGTAGAGTAATTACTGTCTTTTGTCTGAAAGATCAGATAACAAACAAGCTCTCACTGCCTGCAGCACCTGTGTGATGACATCACTCCCTGCTATCAGATAGAACAAACAGCAGGGGAGAAGGAGTACACAGGTCTCTAACTTGGGAAACTAGAAAGCCCTCAGAAGGTGATAAAATCACTTGTAGCTCCTTAACAAAAAAAGATGAACGGAACAATATATTTGGAAAACGTCTTCATTTAGTGTTCCCTACATTTTGAAAGCTAATCTTTGTAGTGAGATAACCCCTTTAAGTGTTTTAGTTTCTAGTCTATGCCATGCACCAACATTTTGCTGCAATTAGTGGCATAAAGTAAGCCAACTAACAGAAGATCTAAAATTAGACTAGACAGTTCTAACCTGCGCCAGATTTATCAACATTATGATAAGTGTGGTGCATTATAAGACTTTCTAGTCCAAGTTTACACTGTCTAAGGGTTAGAAAGTATTGAGAAATCTTCCCTTTTGTTCAGTGTTTTGCAATTTTCTGGTTCACTTTTTTCTAGTAAACAATATTGCGTTATGTAAAGTTTCCCATGATGAGCAGCAAAGTAAAGCCCAAAACTCTCAGTGAATGTGAAAATCTTCATGTTCCATAGTAATATCTTTATTAATGAGATGTAGGCAGCATTATGCTGCTGACTCACATCAGTCATTTTAATTGCAAAATCATGTAAACAAGGATTGCTGAACCTCATCCATATGCATTTCTATCAGGTTTATGTTTCTGTTTAATTCTGTTTCCTACGATTTTTAAATAATGCAATTAGGAATAAGCAAAGAAAAATTTTGCAAATGACTTCACTCTTGTCTTGTTTTATCTTTGTAGCCTCTGTAATGGGTGGTTCTACGTCTGGAAGCAGTTGCTTCCCAGCATTGAAAATCAAAAAGCAATTTTGCAAATAGTCTTGATTATAAACATGCTACTGTTTTGTGTATACAGCTCTAAAGTCTCATAACTACAACCTGTGTGTGCATTCTGAACCTGCAGTCCTGTTACCCCACTCCACATGCCTACTTTGATTGCAGATCTACAGACAGCAGGGTGCAAATAGATGACTACAGGATCAGACTACTCATGGTTTGTTTGTAGTCTGTAACCATGGATACACATAAGTCTGCATAGAAAATGTATAGAAAAAATGGTAGGATATTTTTAGTTAGGACTCCAAGGTCCAGAAAGCACATTGATTTTTCTGAAGTGACCACCAATGAGAAGAGGCCACCAATCTGTCTCTGTCTAGTCCAAAGTTTTGGTGTCTTGCTCTGTTAATATAAGCTTTGGATGAGTATGGTGAAGGTTAGACAGATTAGAGCAGTGTTTCTCAACTCCAGTCCTCAGGACCCACCAACAGGTCATGTTTTCAGGATCTCCCACAGAGTGCACTGACAATAATTATATCACCTGTGCAATGCTGAGGAAATACTGAAAACCTGACCTGTTGGTGGGTCCTGAGGACTGGAGTTGAGAAACACTGGATTAGAGGAAAAAAGCAGCATGTCATTAAAACAAATCTTGAGGTAAAGTGCCATCGAATAAGACATTGACATAGAGGATCACTTCACTTCCCTCACTTTGAAACTACTGGAATGCTGCAATCCTATAGTTCTTAGACAGATAGATGTGTAGCTAGATATAAGTTATGTAGATATAAGATAGATTGTTATGAGATATGATAGATACAGTTGAAATCAGTTTACATACACTTTATAAAAAGCCCCCATCTGCAGGTTTTTCTCACTATCTGACATGAAATCAGAATAAACCTTCCCCGTTTTAGGTCAATTAGGAACCAAAATTATTTATAGCTGCCAACTCCCATAATAATGAGAGAGAAATAATATTTAAGGCATTTTTATTACTTTCTGCAAAGTCAAAGTTTCCATACATTTCATTAGTATTTGGTAGCATTGCCCTTAAACTGTATGACTTGGGTCAGATGTTTTGGATCCATCCACAAGCTTCTCACAATAGTTGGTAGGAATTTTGGCCCATTCTTCCTGACAGAACTGGTGTAGTTGAGCCATGTTTGGAGGTCGCCTTGCTCGCACCTGCCTTTTCAGCTTTGCCCATAAATTTTCAATAGGATTGAGATCAGGGCTTTGTCGTGGCCACTCCAAAACATTGACTTGGTTCTCCTTAAGCCACGTTGTAACCAGTTTGGCAGTAGCTTTGGGTCATTGTCCATTTGGAAAACCCATTTCTGCCCAAGCTTTAACTTCCTGGCTGATGTCTTGCGATATTGCTTCAGTATTGCCACATAATCTTCTTTCCTCATGATGCCATCTATTTTATGAAATGCACCAGTCCCTCCTGCAGCAAAACAACCCCACAACATGATGCTGCCACCCCCATGTTTCACAGTTGGGATGGTGTTCTTAGGCTTCAAAGCTTCTTCCTTTTTCCTCCAAACGTAACAATTGGCATTATGGCCAAACAGTTCAATTTTAGTTTTGTCAGACCACAGGACATGTCTTCAAAAATGTAGGTCTTTGCTCCTGTGTGCATTTACAAACATTAATCTGTCTTTTATATGTTTCTTTTGGACAAATGGCTTCTTCCTGGCAGAGTGGCCTTTCAGCCCTTGTTGATATAGTATTCGTTTCATTGTGGATAATGACACAATGTTACCAGCTTCCACCAACATCTTCACAAGGTCTTTTGCTTTTGCACATGTCGGACCAAAGCACGTTCATCTCTGAGATATAGAACCTGTCTCCTTTCTGAACGGTATGATGGCTGGACATTCCCATCTTGTTTGTATTTGTGTATAATTGTTTGTACAGATGAACGAGGCACCTTCAGGTATCTGGAAATTGCTTCCAAGGATGAAACAGACTTGTGCAAGTCCACAATTCTCTTCCTGACATGTTGGCTGACTTCTTTAGACTTCCCCATGATGTTACACACAGAAGTGTTACTGGTGTGAATTAAAATACATCCACAGGTGTGTCTCTAATTAACTCAGATGTTGCCAATAAGCTTCCAAAGACATGAAATCATCATATGGGCGGTCCCAAATAGTTTGAAGGCAAAGTTTAATCCTAGTGCAGGTAAATGTTTGACTTTGCAGAAAGTAATAAAAATGCCTTAAAAAATTCTCGCTCTCATTATTTTGACATTCGGCAAATATAAATAATTTTGGTTCCTAATTCACCTAAAACGAGTAAGGTTTATTCTGATTTTATGTCAGATAGTGAGAAAAACATGCAGATGTGTCTTTTTATATAGTGTATGTAAAACTTCTGGTTTCAACTGTAGATAGATAGATAAATGATAGGTGGATAGAAATAGATAGATAGATAGATAGATAGATAGATAGATAGATAGATAGATAGATAGAATGATAGATTGTTGTTCCATGAAAAAGTATATTTCACAGTTCTCTTTCGGGATGCTGCGATTTTTCCTTGGATCACAAAGATGGATGGAATAGATATAAGATGGATAGATAAATGGATAGATAGACAAATATGTGTTATATAGATATGAAACACATGCGGTAGTTATTAGATAGATTCTGGTTTCAACTGTAGATAGATAGGTAGGTAGATAGATAGATAGATAGAAGATAGATAGATAGATAGATAGATAGATAGATAGATATGAGCCCACCTACACCTTGATAGTGTGATTCACTTAACTTGAATAAGATTAATTATATAATTTGTGGATATAAATACCATTAAATTATATTAATTCAGGGAGGAATTGGAAATGGGATTCAAGTTTCTTTCACAAGATACAATTGACCTGTCACTTGTGGGTAGATCATGAAGGACATGTGTAAGGGTCACATACTCTAAAGTGGTTACTGTGCCGACAGCCGCTCGATATGACTAACGCAGAATTTTTCTCTCCTTCTGCTAGATCCCTATGTGAAGGTGTCGATAATGTGTGATGGGAGGAGGCTTAAGAAAAGAAAAACATCTACCAAGAGGAATACATTAAATCCTGTTTATAATGAAGCCATAGTATTTGATGTTCCGCCAGAAAATATTGATCAGATCAGTTTGTTAATAGCTGTGATGGATTACGACCGGTGAGCTATTACAATGAATTCTCAGCAATTACCAGCGCTCTTGGTATAGTATAGCGGCTGGCATGTGTTCTTTACTATTAGATTACATTCAGAAGAATCCATTTTCACTTTTCCATGTCATTTTTAGGTTTCACATTCCTAGTGATTATATTCTTAATACCTCTTTATAGTGGTCAGAGCACTACTTTCTAATCTCCAACTCCCCTGCATAGTCAAATACTTAAAGGTTCAGCACTTTCTACAAATTGTATGAATCAATAATACAAGCAAATGTGAAAAAAATTGTAATATAAAAAATGTCTCTTTCCCACTTATGAGCCACTTTTGCTCTCCTCCCCCATTCTCACCATTGGCTTCTGCACTGATCATTTACACTCAATTTATATAAAAAAAACCGTCTTGAGATAAAAGATAGACTAAGGTTTGAGTTACATGCTGCCTATTAGTGCCACATTTCAGATTGGAATCAAAGTGAAAATTGGTTAAGTTCCATTGATTCGATTTGGGTTCAGACAAAATAAAATTTTGGGTTAGTGTTGGATTACAGTTGGAGTTAGGACTAGTGTCAGTTAGGTTTAGGGTTGGACTAATCGTACTGAATCCTTAACCTAACCCTGTGGTTCCTCAGATGTGTCCTCATGGGCCCCAGATGTGCCCTAGATGTGTCCCAGGTGTGTGATAGCATTCCTATGTAATTTGAAGGCAATCTGCTGCAGTAGCTTTTCCAGAGATAATCAGATTGGGGTTCAGAACATCTCAAACCAAATTTTGTGACATATTTCATCACACTGCTCTTGAACCGAACAGAGAGCTATCCAAGCAACACTACTGCCTATAGAAGTCTATGGAAAAGGGAGAGGAAGCAGGAGTAAACAGCTGGAGAGAGACCTGCCTTCAGCTTGTAGTTACATAGGTATGCTTGAAAAAACACATACAGTATGTCCAACAAGGGTATGGAAAGATGTGAATGAACGGATGGATAAAGGAAATTTTTAAGGTTTGTTTCCCCCTACTGATGCAGACTTTGGAGCTCAGAAGACATGAACCAATCTGCCACAAAGGAAAATTTCATTCCTGATCCCAAAATTTACATCAGACTGGATTTGAGTGTTTTATACAGCTACATAAATATTAATATTACTTAGTAGTAGGAAGTTATCTAAGCCTTTCTTGAAACCTTCACCTGTTCCTGCTGTGACCAGCTCCTCAGGCGGCTATTTCACAGATTCACAGTCATCATGGTAAAGAACGCCTTTCTCCTCTGAATCAATATTTTTTCTCCAGATGTAAGGGAGTGTGTCCTGGTGTTTTAGGGGGTTTTGCATGAAATAACTTTTCACCATACTTTTTATATGGTTACGGACACAACTCTGTGCTTGATTCACATCTTGCACTGTTCAGTACTGCTGTTTATTATCCTCCATGCTGACGCTGGTACTGAAAAGGTTCTCCTGTGTGTGTATACAGTGAATGGGAGACATCATAGCAGCTAGTCTCCCATCCACTCTGGTAACAATGCCATATGCAAGTCATATAATGACCAAGAACTTGGTTACTCCTCAAGTATACAGGCATTAGTAGTGTTGCTCAAATAAGTCTTTGTTCAGTTCAACAGTAGTTCATCTGAACCTGTCAAAATATTCAGGTTTCAGGATGTCCTGAACCTAAATCCTACTACAGTCTATGGGGGGGAAATCAGGATGTGTTTCTGGCCTCTGGAAAGCACTTGCAGAAACTATAGGACTATAAATTGAAAGAAGCTTGGGTTAACCCTAATCCTTAACTGTAACACTAACCTAACCCATACCCTAACCTTAATATAGAGTCTGGGTTAGAGGATTTTTCTGTGAATTCCACCAACGATCAGTTTGGGCAGACCTGAATTAAATTACTGATATCCAGGCTGAATTTAACCATGACCCGAATAAGAAGCGCAATACTAGACACAATAGTTTATTCTAACCCTAGTCACTTTTCAGGACGGGCACCTTTTAGATGATTGACTTCTGCTGAAGCAGAGTTCGGTGTAAAAAAAATTGAATTTTGAGCACTATACTGATATATTAAGAAAGCAACCAGTCCATGCTTACTAGGTTTCTCAGGATGAAAAAAAAGCAGAATTGTGTTGAAGGGTGGACATCAAATTCAAGGCACATTTCTTAAAAATACATGTTGTACAAGGTTTGAGCCAATGGTGAAATCAGGTTCTTTGTGAAACAGCTAAAGTAGACACAAGAATCCTATGTAAGACATTTTGGCTCCATCCTGGTGCGATTTTCAGCATTTCAGACCTGAATGGGGTTCATCTAAGGCATCTGGTTCCATTGTGCCAGATCAAACATGGTTACTAGTGCTAATTTGCTTCTTGGAGGTCTGGTCTACAGAAAGCATATCCACAGCACACTCATAAATTGGACACAAACAACATACACTCGATTTATCATGACATAAGGCAAGTTGTTTTGATACTACACATAGCGCATCCAATTAAGGAATGTCAAAAAGAGTAGATGTTTTGGTCCATGTTTTCAGGTCATATCTGCTAGAATAGAGGGCTGGGTGCATCGCATTGTACACCGCACCAGCAAAAGACGTGGACATTTTCTTTAAATGGGTGTTCCCATCGTGCACTTGGATGGCATATCATTGGTATAAGCCATCAAGGTGTAATAGGTGCAGCCCCTCCTCTGGGATCCACACCTATCTCAGGAACGGGTCCCTGAAAATCTTTGTGTAGAACAGAGACACGTTCACACTTGTGCACAACTCTTCATTCTCCATTCTGTTCTATGGGAGTTCCGACTCTCTGTTCTATACAGAGACTTTTGGTGACCCATTCCTGAGATAGGTGCGGGTCCCACGTCTATGACCTGCACCTGTTACACTCTTGGCATACCCTATCTATATATCATCAAAATATGAGATAGGTATACCTCTTTGACTGGCTTTGGTAAAAGTGGTTTGCCATTTGTCAAGACACATTAAGTGTACATGATTTGCCTCAGCCTTCTGCGTGTGCCTTTCATACCCTTCCTATGGGTGACTGAATCAAAGAATTCTTTCCCAGGGGAACCAACATCTTGGTGTGTGGTACCATAACTGGTTTTCTGGTTTATCTTTTCACCTCGCTAGTTTCTGGTTTCTCTTTCTCTTCAGAAAACCTAAATGGACTTACAGGGAAAAAATTTGGTGGTGCCGAGAGCTCAAGGAGCCACACAGCTTACATAAAAGGGTTTATTTGGGTGACGGGTTTCAAATAAAAAGAAAAACTGAAAGATTATTATAAAAATGAGATTAGTGGACTCTAACAACACACCTTAAACTGGCCGGTCAGTGACTCAACAACAGCAAGTGCACTCTCAGAGATAACAACCGGAGGAGAGTGTACAACAGAAAGAACTAACCATCTCTCCAAATCATCTGGATATTGACTGCAAAATGCTACCCCTATCAGTTTTACTCTGCCCCCATAGGGTTATGCTATAAATGCTGCTTTTTAAAATACACATATATTATGATCTTGTGAAAAACATTTTGACTTACACCTCTCTGTTCCATATACACAGTTCACATTTGGTAGTTCTGGGGAGTACTATAGAGGTCTATGGACTATAAAGGTCTACGGAGACTTATTGACCACGAGGAATTACCGGCTTAGTTTAAGATCCTAGTCCTGTTTTAAGGCTCTTTAATGGGTCACATGTGACTTCAAAGGGAGTTTCTTATCATGCAGTTTCACAGAGTCACATACAGCTTTAAACTCACATTTTCTAGTCAGGCTGTGAGCCAGTCTATAGCAGCGATTGGCATATCAGCTCTGCTATGTTACATTAAAGTGACGGCAGGAGATGTAAGATCTGTAGTATACAACCCCATAAAGCTCTACAGAGTAAAAAATGTGTCCTTATCCTAAACAAACAAAGGTCTGTTCCTAGAGACTACACACAGCAGGGAGTGACATCACATGGACGGGCAGCAGATTCCAGTTATCAGATAAGAAAGAGGAGAGAGAGATGGTTGGAAACTAAGAAAAAAATTTTGTGCCCCAAAAGAGATAAATCTCCTTATCCCCAACAAAAAAAATAAAGCAAAAAGTTTTTGAAAACAGATTTATTACAATGTTGAAAGCTAATCGTTGTAGTAAGAAAACCCCTTTAAGCAACGTTACTTCCAATTGGTAGTGGTAGAGAGCTAGTTCTCTTTTCCCAGAGCTTTTTTGAATACTGTATTTTCCCATGGGGCATTGCGTTTCTTATAATTCAACCCTTTATGGTGTTTTCTCAAAAAAATTTTTTACCCAACCACAGCTACACTAAAAGGGAAATTGGGGAGCCATCCTAATCCTTCTGCCTGCTGTGGGACAAACACCCCAAAACTATTTCTTCATATGAAAGTGACTGGCTTGGTTTGAAACCCCTAGTCATGTTTCAAGGCTCTTAAATCCGTTGGATGTAACTTTAAGGGATGCTATTTCCACTAATTTTAGCTCTCTTCCCTAGAGTTTATTTGAACATTTGCTGGTTGTAATACATGCCGTTAAGAACAAACTGTATGTGTTTTTACTCATAACAATGTTTTAAAAATTGTACAGATATAAAGGTTCTAATTTTTTTCCTTTTCTTGTCCATTGGTTTGTCTGGGCTTGCACCTTTACATAAATAGAGATAATCTGTAATAAAAAACAAGGTTCATGGGGAAGAGGGTCGCTGTTCTGACTCTATAAAGAGGTTGTCCAGAGTCAAAAATATTGTTCCCCTTGTTTGTTAATATGATCTAAGATTGATATAATACTATTATAAAAGTTGCACACTTGTCACAATCACAATGCTGCTCCTAATGTCCCAAAACCTTAAAGGGGTTTTGCCACGAAGTAAAGTTGTGGGGAAACTTCAAACAAAAAAAAAAAAAATTTCACCATTCTGTTATTAAAAAAAACGCCCCTTTTTGTTTAGCAGTTTTTTGATAAATTTTTTACAGCTCGTTCCAGGGGATACACCAAGCTGTGATCCCCAGTCCCGTCCCCCACAAGCTCAGGCATCACTTCCCCTGCAGGCTGAGTGTTCAAACCCCCGGTGTGTCTTCACTCCCTTTCTGTGCT